>JAPYZI010003092.1:0-19413 GCA_030523105.1 Ophioninae sp. A BG-2022a | reverse complement strand
AAACTTTGAGGTAACCCAAACAAACCCAAACAAACTCGGAAAAACGTGCCCGAACTCGATAAAAAATCAAAAATCATTTTTCTTTTTACAAAACTTTGAGTTAACCCAAACAAACCCAAACAAACACAGAAAAACAAACCCAAACAATGATATAAAATCAACGAAACGAACCCAAACAAAATTGATTTAAAAAAATAAAACTGTGTTACGATTTTATGGAAGAAAAAAGTTCAAAATTAGACCTTTCGAGTTTCCATGGTGAATCCAACCTCCTCGAAACACTAGATACAAACAAAAATTCTCAAAAAAGAAAAAAAAATACAGGGCCCCAGCTTTTTAGAAAATTGCGAAAGACTGGACTCAAAGGAAATTCCACAAACGTCAAACTTGAACGAAAAAAAAAACTTGTCACTTTTCTCACCAATTTAGTGACTTTTTGACGACTCAGATGCTTCAAGCTTCCCTGAAACCTCCCTGATTACTTGAATGACGAATATTTGAAGTTTAAATCATAAAACGTGAATAATAATAACATTAACATAATTTAAACAATAAAAAATCAAATTGAAAGAACAATAAATTTTTTTCTAACTTCAATGTTAAAAAAAAATCGACTGAACAATTTTTGAATTTCACTGGGCTAAAAAGTGATTTTAAAAAAAGTATGTGTTTTATTGAGCAAAAAATAGCGATTGTCTAGACACGAGGAAAACGAGTGATTCGGCATAATTGAAGTTTCCAATCGTGCTGTTAATCGAATAAACAAAAAATATACTCGATTAATTATCGATCAAGTAAAAATATTTCAAACCTCTCCGAAACCTCCATTATCACTTGAAAGACGAATATATCAAGTTTAAACAATAAAACGTCAACAATAATAATATAAAAAATAATAATAACACGAAACTGTATATAAAAAAAATTACTTAAAAAATAAAAGACGAAACAGTAGGAACAATAGTTATAAAAAAATGTTATGAAAAAATGGACTGAAGAATATTTTGAAAAAATTGGCAAATTGGTGTGGTCAGTGATGATTTTAAACGACAATGTTGACACTTCACTATTATTCGAACGCGGATGGGATCCGTGCTGCCGTGCGTCAGGTTGGGGTTTCCTGGTGGGTCCAGGAAGACGAAGATCCCGTGTACTCGAGGGATCTTATCAAAGAATTCGACGTAGAAAATCCACCATTGGACGCCGAGCTAGCCTGGATTCTTTCCAAAGGTAAAAAGATCCAAGGCCGTTGAACGTTTTTATTTATTTTTTTATTTATTGTTTTTTTTTTGTTTTTTTTTGTTTTTTTTTTTTGTGTTTATAAATCGCGATAATGGCCGGACGTTTGGGGGGATCGAGAGTAAAGACGACGACGATAGCAAAAACTGTATCCGCCTTTGTGTGCCAACGAGCCAGAGATTCCACCGGTGATTCTAGTGTCTTGTTTACTGTCTGGCCCGTCCGTTTTTATTTCGTGAACTGATTTTCCCCTTCTCTTCTTCGTCCCCTCTCTTTAATTCTTTCTCTCTATTATTTTTTTTCTATTAATTTATTATTATTATTATTTAATTCTATTATTTTATTATTGTTATTTTATTCTAGTGTTTTATTATTGTTATTTTATTCTATTGTTTTAGTATTGTTATTTTATTATATTATATTATATTATTTTATTTTATTTTATTTTATTCTATTCTTTTCTTGTGTTCAATCCTTATATTCATTATTGTTATTGTCATTATTATATTATTATTTTATTTAAGTATTATTTTATTATTTTTCTTATGTTCACTCCTTATATTCATTTATTGTTATTTTCGTTAATTATGTACACGTTTTCGCCCGAAAGTCCGCTAGGGCATAATAAATCCTATCAATCAATCAATCAATCTCTCTCTCCCTCTCTCTCTCTCTCTCTCTCTCTCTCTCTTATTTATTTAGGTCAGATGATACTCGACTCTTAAAGTATAATGGCTACATTAGCATTACTTTTTATCATTAGTTTTTTGCGACAGAATTATTTTTCATTATTAATGTGGTGTAGTATTTAATATTGCTTTGAATTGTCATTCGATTATTGAATAATAATAATTATCATTATTGGGAAAAAATTATTGATAAAAAGTAATTCTAAAGAAATAAATAAATAAAATAGATAAATAGAAAATAAAAATAATAATAATAATAATTATTATTATTTTTAATTTCTAGAAATAAAAATAGATATTAAAAATAATAATAATAATCAGTATTATTTTCAATTTCTAGAAATAAAAATATAAATTAAAAATAATAATAATAATCAGTATTATTTTCAATTTCTAGAAATAAAAATAGAAATTAAAAATAATAATAATAATCATTATTATTTTAAATTTCTAGAAATTAGAAATAAAAATAGAAATAAAAAATAAAAATAATAATTATTATTATTTTGAATTTCTATTTATCTATTTTTTTAAATTTTCTTTATTTAGGATTTTATTTATTTCTCTTTAGAAAAATCGGGCTCCCGCTGACTGGTCGACGCACCAGCACAGCTAAGCGGTCACCGATCCAAGTATCAACCTTTTTCGACCAATTTCGAAAAATAACTTTTACCTTTTTCATTTTCCATATTTTCAACGCCGTACAAACGATACATCCAGCATCGCCATTTAATTTCAAATTAGCGAATGTTACACCACAATTCCTGGAATCGATGAATGATGGATCTTACGACACGACACGAACGGAATATAATGCCGTTTTGAAAATTACTCGGTACACGCTCGACTCACAACCCGATGAAATAATTGGCGGAAAATAATGTTCATTCTTCAAGGATTTGCTTCTGCGCACGACGCGAATACTTTTCTTATTTCGCGTACACATTAAAAATCAGTGAAACTCAAATTGGATCCGATGCGACGATTAACGAGAATACATCCGCCTGATTTTTTTCTTCTTTCAACAATTTTTCTATATATTTATTTATTTACGCTCGTCGTAATATTTTTAAAAATATCTTCGTTTTTTAATAATTTTGTATTATCCCTGTACCGAAGAAACAATTTTTTTTTGTTAATTTCGGAAATATTTATTGATTCGTTGATAAACGAATCGCAACAAATAAATTAATAAATATATTTATTTGTTTTTAATATTAATTATTTTATAGGAATATTTGGTTTATCAATGAACGAATAAATATTCCGTAACGAATCGAGGGGGTTTTTCCAAAATTTTCGGAGCATTCGAAATAAATTTTTATATTTATATTTATAATAATAATAATAATTTATTATTATCATTATTAATAATTTTTATTATTCTTCTTCTTATTATTATTATTATCACTAATTCGAAACACAAAAAATAAATCGCAAAATGAATAAATAATAAAAATAAAATGAATGAATTATTTATTTATTTTATTTTTATTATTTTATTAATAAACGAATAAATATTTTGTTAGGGCTTGAGTGATTCTTCATAAATATTCGGAGCTTTCGAAGTATTCGTTTTTACAAAAATAATTATTACGATGGCTATTTTATTAGCTCGAATTAAAATCAACAATATTTGGTAAAACGAAGAAATAACGAATCTGACTTCGAAGGCTTGAAACGTGAACGCAGGCTGACCGTAACTCGTTTAACTCGCTCAGGGCTACGCACCATTTCTGATAGATTGCTATCCCCGACGAGCACACCACGCGATATAATCCCGAGTTATTTCATATCAGAATCAGTCGACGTCCGAAGATCCTGTGCAGCCATTGCACCGAGATTCGACCCAACAGTCAGTGAAGCAAAAAAAAAAAAAAAAAAAAAAAAACAAAAAATAATAGGAAATCTCCTATCTTCGAATTTGTCTGTGCCGACTCGGAATTCTTATCGGGATTGAAATTATCGGGGATTTGACGGATATGACAAGTTTATACGAAGTTCGCGTTTCGATCACGATTCATCCAGTTTTTTTGTTCATTAAAATTGAATTCCATCTGTGCAATCTGCGATAGTGACGGAACGGACATTTTTTTTTTATTACGAAAAATCTGCCTGCTTTGGGTTTGTTTGGGTTTGGTAAAATCAATCTTATTTGGGTTTGTTTGGGTTTGGAAAAATCGGTCTGGTTTGGGTTTGTTTGGGTCAGGAAAAATCAGTCTGATTTAGGTTTGTTTGGGTCAGGAAAAATCAGCTTCGTTTGGGTTTGTTTGGGTTTGGAAAAATCAGTCTGATTTGGGTTTGTTTGGGTTTGGAAAAATCAGGCTGATTTGGGTTTGTTTGGGTTTGGAAAAATTATTCTGGTTTGGGTTTGTTTGGGTTTAAAAAAAATCCGTCTGGATTGGGTTTGTTTGGGTTTGTTTGGGTTTGGAAAAATCAGCCTGGTTTGGGTTTGTTTGGGTTTGAAAAAATCAGCCTGGTTTGGGTTTGTTTGGGTTTAGAAGAATCAGCCTAGTTTGGGTTTGTTTGGGTTTAGAAAAATCAGCCTGGTTTGGGTTTGTTTGCATTTAGAAAAATCAGCCTGGTTTGGGTTTGTTTGGGTTTAGAAGAATCAGCCTAGTTTGGGCTTGTTTGGGTTTGTTTGGGTTTAGAAAAAACAGCCTGGTTTGGGTTTGTTTGGGTTTAGAAGAATCAGCCTAGTTTGGGTTTGTTTACGTTTGGAAAAATCAGCCTGGTTTGGGTTTTCTTTAGGTTTGAAAAAATCAGTCTATTTCAGGTTTGTTTGGGTTCGTTTGTGTATGCTCGGGAATAAGAAAAGCTTCGTTGGCGGGTGATTTTCGTTGTAAGAAGGAAAAGTAACAGTCGACGCAAAGTCAACGTACGCGGTGGCCTGACGGCGCGCGTCCGTGAACTCCCGTAAGTGGAAAGTCGACTTTCCCCTTGCAGCGTTCGAACAAAACGCATTCCCGGTGTCTCCTCGCACGAATCACTCGATCCTCACTTTTGTTGTAACGGTTGGTAGAACTTCTTCAGTTCTTTGGTTCGGCTCGAACGTTCGAGACGCGTGCTTTTGGACATTCGAACCAACCGATCAGGACATTATTATCTAACCCAAACAAACCCAAACGGGAAATTCCAATCTAACCCAAACAAACTCGAACAATCAGGAAATTCTTATCAGGAACGCTTTTATCTCGGCGCTTGGAAGGTCCATTCTCATTCACGACAGGACTCGAAGTTTTCCTTCTTCGCGAACTCATTAAAATCGACGACCAAGCGGAACGAAATAGCCGGTGAAAAATAAATCGGGTCGAGTGCGGATACTAAATAATCTTTGGACCGTTTCCTCGCTCGACATTCATAACGGAAAAAAGAAAAACTAAAAAAAAAAAAAAGTTCGTAAAAATAAATCCGAATAATCGCAAAAACGTCTTCACCCAAATCCCAAGGAACACAGGATTGAAGAAACAAGAGAAAAAAGAGGACAGAAAAATATAAAAAACGGAATGTTGAGACGAAACAAGAAAGCTTTGTTATACTGTGAATTGTTTGGACTTACAGAGGAAGACGAGTCGCAGATATTCGTTAAATTCTTCAAATTTCACAAATGCTACGACCTCATACCAACCAGCGCGAAACTCGTAGTCTTCGATACTCACTTGCTCGTCAAGAAAGCTTTCTTCGCCCTCGTTTACAATGGTGAGTTTTTTTTTTTTTTTATTCTTCGTCGTTTATTTATTTTTTTGGTTTTCCTCATTGGCGATTTAATAAAATTCCAGTGGATTTATTAATCAACAATACGTGTATAATTTTTTGAATCTGATAATACAAAAATACAATAAACTTAAGCGTAATAATATTCATCATGAAAAAATAATTATTCGAGATGTGCTGATAATAAATATGTACAATTATTATTATGAAAAATGAAATTTCCGGTAGCCTAGATTTTTTTATTGAACAAATATAAATCGCGACATTTTTGCTGACAATTTCCGGTTTTTCGTATAGTTTGCGTATAATCGTGAATTATTGATATTTCCGTTCGAAATATCGATCCGCACGTATTTCGAAAATTTTTTGTGATCGATGCATTTATTTAATGAATTAATTACCGTCGGGTTTCATCGGTAAAGAACGCTTAATTTTCGCGGGCGTTTTCCTGAATTTCTTTATTACAGTATGTAAAAAAATCAGTTTTGTTTCTAATAAGGAAGTCTATGCGCGAACTTGATTTATGAACTCAATTAATTAATTGGATTAATTAACTTGATCGATGAACTTGATTTGTGAACTTAATTAATTAATTGGATTAATTAACTTAATTGATGAACTTGATTTATGAACTTAATTGATTAACTGGATTAATTAACTTCATTGAGGAGCTTGATTAATTAGCTTCATTGATGAATTTGATTTATGAACTTAATTAATTAACTGGATTAATTAACTTTATTGATTAACTGGATTAATGAACTTCATTGAGGAGCTTGATTAATTAGATTCATTGATGAACTTGATTTATGAACTTAATTAATTATCTGGATTAATTAACTTTATTGATGCACTTGATTAATGAACTCGATTAATTAACTGAATTAATTAATCACGATTACGTTATCTTTTCGTAAAAATACGATTTTGCACGAACCTGTTGGATATCCGGAAATAATTCGTCATCATTATAATGTTGGAATATTATCCTGATTTGGAATTTTTGGAATTTTCAAAACAGGCGTAAGAGCTGCACCGTTGTGGGATAGCTCGAGACAGCAGTTCGTTGGAATGCTCACCATTACCGATTTCATTAAAATCCTTCAAATGTACTACACGAGTCCTTCGGTCACAATGGACGAGCTGGAGGAACACGAGCTGGACACCTGGCGAAGTGAGTTTTGCCACTCGAACTTTCAGTTTCGATCTTTTTTATTTCGCAGTTTTCACCGTTTAAATACAACTTTTTATTTCCATTATGATCCAAAGTCAAATTTATCTTTTTTCGTAACTCGTAATTTTTGATTTCTTCGAATTATTTTTTACTGAATTTTGGTTTGGGTTTGTTGCAAATAAGCAGTCGAAATTTCTTCGTACATGCAAAATAAATATTTGTTATTAAAAAAAAACGTGATCGTTGCAGAGGTTTTAAAGGGTCAGGTGAATCCTTTGGTGAGCATCGGACCGGACGCATCTCTCTACGAGGCCATTAAAACTCTAATCAACAACCGAATCCACCGATTGCCTGTGATAGATCCGGACACTGGAAATGTTCTTTACATTCTGACACACAAGAGGATATTGAGGTTCCTCTTTCTCTATGTGAGTCACGTTTCATAAATGAATTAACAGAAATATTAATTTATTATAAATTAGCCCAAACGTTTATTTTTATTTATAACAAATTAATTTCAGGATAATTAATTTTTACTGGCAATTAAACGATAATTAAATTTATAACAAATTAACGTCTATGTCCATTTATTTCTAATAAATTCATAATGAATTAACATTCATTTATTAACATCAAAATGTTTATCTCAACTTTAAGTTAAACGAAATTTAATCCGAAATAAATTAACATTCGTATTAAAAATTGAAAAAAAATGAACACTTGTTTTAATTTATTTCTAATAAATTTTTAATTTATTAACATTAATTGATTAACATAAAAGTGTTGATCTCAACTTTAAGTTAAACCAAAGTTAATTCCAAAATGAATTAACATTCATATTAATAATTTTTAAAAATCACTATTTCAATTTATTTCAATTGATGTTGATCTAAAAAAAAAATTAATCTAAATTTTAAGTTAAACTAAAGTTAATCTTGTATATAACATGCAGTTTTTAGATAATTTATAAAACACGAAGTGGAGAATTCTTTTTGAAGATTCATTGAAATTGTATTTTTATTGAACATCGTTCTCGTTACACGAATTCAGATTCACGAGTTACCGAAGCCTTCCTTCACAAACAAAACCCTGAGGGATCTGAGGATAGGCACTTTTGACAACATAGAAACGGCCACCGAGGAGACTAGCATAATTTTAGCACTGAAAAAATTCGTGGAAAGGCGAGTCTCAGCTCTCCCCATAATCGATACCGAAGGAAAATTAGTCAACATTTACTCCAAATTCGACGTCATCGTAAGTATATCACCAATACATTTGTACTTTTAATAAAAACTCGAATAAAATAAATAAAAAATTGTATTTTTTTAAATATTTTTTTAAATTTATATCAAATCGAATTCGAATATAAATTCAATTGAATAAAAGCTTGTTTTTTAAATTATTTTCTTACATATAAATGATTTTTTATTTTTTTATTTTTCAACTGCTCTTATTATACGAAAAGTTGAAAATTTTGTGGATATTTTTAAAAGTTGAATCATGCAAAAACCTCTTAAATGCACGTTCGCAAAATTTTCGAGTTTCAAGCGGTCGGAAAGTGATTAAAATATCAATTTTTCATTTCGCCTCTCACGAAATTTTTTTTTTTTTTTTGAATTTTAAGATTTTAATATTTTATTTTAAGCTTGTAAAATTCAAAAATTTCACAATCTTGAAATTCCAAATTTTTTAAATAAAAGCTTGGAAAAATAAATATAACTTTATTTAAAAAAATTGTCTTTTGAAAACACGCACAGAATTTAGCGGCCGAGAAAACGTACAATAATTTGGACGTCTCATTGAGGGAAGCCAACGAGCACAGGAACGAATGGTTCGAGGGTGTTCAGAGTTGTAAATTAGACGAGACCCTCTTTACCGTCATGGAAAAAATTGTGAGAGCGGAGGTGAGATTTTCTTCTCTTTTGTAAACAACGTAATGGAATTGAAAATTGTCAAAAAACATGAATAAAAAAATTATCGTATAAAATATATTTTGTGTGTGTGAAAAAAGAAAAATTACGATATTGTATTGTTATTTGAGTTAATTATGAATAAAACTGAAAATTCACGTTTTTCTTTCGTGTCTTTCCAGGTCCATAGGCTAGTCGTGGTTGACGAGGACGACAAAGTCATAGGAATAATATCTCTGTCCGACCTATTATTTTATCTCGTACTCAGGCCTTGTGGTGAGTAATGAAAAATCAAACGACAATAAACGTTCGACCACATTGCGATGTTGAATAAATTCTCGCTGTTTTTTTCGTTGAAACCAAGCTTTTTTTTTAAAGAAAATCTTAAAATTTGTATTGAAAATTAAAACGTAAAAATAACGTAATTCCTATCATGACTATGACTATTATTTGTAAAATAAATTTCTTTGAATAAATTAACGTAACGGCAAATTTTGAAAATTTACTGATTTATCAACTAATAATGAATTTTTAGTTTATTAATTAATTACGATAGGATATTCAATCCTATTTCAATAATCCTAGTTTGACATTTTGAAACATTACATAAATAAAATATTTTAAAAATTTTAATAAAACTCATCAAATTCATTTTATTTCTTGAATAAATAACATTTTTATTCATTTATTTGCAAAATTAAAATAAGGAGTTAATTTGATTAGGTAAATAAAATTGAGAAATAAAAAATTAAGTTAATTCTCTATTTAAAAAAATTGGTGTGTGGTCAACTCCCAATGATTGTGCAAGTTCAGCTAGCGTCTGACGTGACTCTTCGCGAAGTAACTCCAATTCCACGTCTTCAAACTTTTTCGGTACGCCAGAGCGTTCTTTATCCTCAACATAAAAATCATTATTCACGAAGCTTCCGAACGAATCCCTGCACGTTATTTCCAATATTGCATGGTCGCTGCAAGTCTCAACGAGAATTACGTATGCTCCAGATTTTTCTTTCATCAGAGTAGTGCATAAAAATTCCTCGCGTACCAAAAACTCTTTTTTTTGTGGGATACTCAATTTCAAGCTTGCTTTTGGTACTTTTTTTAGACACGCGTAAACCATCTTAAGCTACGAGCACGCCGGCAATGCAATTTTTTGAAAAAAAAAACAGCGAGAACTTATTCAAGATCCTAAAAAGCATTTATAGATCGTTTATGAAAATTGAAACCCCAATGATGTTCCATTTGTTAGCTTATCACGCTTACAGCCATTCGATCGATCAATCAATCCATTATTTTACTGAGTCTGTGTAAATCGCAAAGTTCCTTCATAACCATTACCCGTAATTTGAGCTTTTCCTCGCCGATCAGAAAATCGAAATCGCTTCGAAGTTTTAGGTTGAGAAATGAATTCGTAACGTTTTCATATTTTCTTTTGTTCAACAACTAGTTTTTTGCTGCTTGATGAAGTGTTCATATTCATTCGATAGAGCTCTTTCTGCTCTACAGAACTGCGTTTATCGTCTTGTTGAGTAATTAAATTTTTTATTACTTTCGAAGCTTAGAAGTGGAATATTTAAAGCAATATTTTTGACGCCTGCTCTTCACTTTTCATCGAGGCAAAAAAGCTGCTGAAGCGGGACATTTGCGACGTCGAAAATGTTGTCGAAAATGCGAAAAGCAGGTGTCGAAAATGTTGATTTTTGACCTCCTGGATATTCCATTTCCAAGTCTAAAAAGTAATGAAAAATTAAATTTATCAAAAAGACTATTAGCACAGTTTTGTAAAGCGGAAAGAGCTTTTTCGAATCAATATTATCTTTGTCAAACTTTGTCAAACTTTGGCAAAAAAAAAAAAACGTCAAACAAAATAACATATAAAAACGCTTCGACCTTATATACCAATAATATTCCCACTCTAATTACCGTTAAATTGTTCCAGGCGAAGACGGCGCGAGCAACAAAGGTAGCTCCGTATCTCTCAGAGCGCAAGATTCGATACCCTCGAAGGCTCCGAGTTCAGCCCAGTCGGAAGCTTCCCTCGACGAGCCGGAAGTTGATAACGAGCCGATCGAACCGAATCAAACGGTAGAAGTTCCGGATACTCCTAGTCCGCCGTTGAGTCCGGCCGCCTCGGACATATCCGAGACTCAATCCTCGATGGTTAATCAACCCTCGGAAACGAGTTGGCGCGAAGTTGCGGTATCCGGTGGCGAATGAGAGAACAAGCAAACAAACAAACAAACAAAAAACAGAGAAATTGATCATTCGAGAGAATATGCTTACATGGAAATTTATCTCTCGTTCGTATCCGCTAATTTTCCACAACGCGTTCAAGCGACGTCTTGCGTGAACGCGTAATGGTCCAATAATTGATCTGGCAAAAAAAAAAGTAAAACCTACGAAGAATAATTATTAGCCTTGCGGTGGGCCAATAATTTTCTTTTTTTTTTTTTAAATCCTTTTTCCTTCTTTTTCCCATTAGAGAAGTTTCGATCGCTTCGCTTCGAAATTCGCCTTTTGCATCCGATTATTATTCTTTCTCTTTTTTCCAAATTTTGAACTTTCCAAAAAAAACGAAATTTTGAAAAAAAAAACGAAGAGGGAGAGAGATAGAGAGAAAACGAAAGAAGGGGAAAAGGAGAGGGAGGGCCTCCTGAAAAAAAAAAACACATTATCTTGCCGGAGTAACGAACGCGACTCCGGTAAATTAAACGCAGCGTAGTACAAAAATATTAATAATAATAACGATAATAATAACAATAATAATAATAATAATAATAATAATAATAAAAGGAGGAGAAGCGATCATGATTGCGGATTATAAGTATTTTAACCCAGCACGATTCTTCGTCGAGACATTGTACAATGTGTGATTGCTCTACTTGCCATAACTATTCAGGTTCAATCGATTGCTTTCACTTAACACTTTATTAATTTACTAATTAACCACTTACGTGGAAACGGATATTCTACTACCGTTTCGTTGTAGATAAAAATATATATATATATATACATATTGAAGAAAAAAACGAATTTGAATAATTCAAGAAAAAAAAAAACAAAAAACTTTACGTCGCGCAGTCTTTGTTGCTGGATCGACACTCGTCGGTGTGCACAGTGTTGGAAATCTGTCATTTTGTTTCGCATAATAGATTCAATATATATTCAAAAGCGAGAAAGATACGGAAGAGAAAAAAAAAGTGTCGATCGTGTACATGGTTTTTGAAACGTGACATGTGATAATCCACAAAGATCCAAACTTCAAAATGGTTTTTCTGACGGATGTCCGCGAGGGTCGGTTCGAGATCGATAAAGAGAAAAAAAAAAAATAAAGAACGAGAATCGAAAATGACGAAAAAAAAAAAGGAAAACGTTGAAACAATGTCTTGTGTAAATAGATAATAAATTTACCACGTTGAATTAGTATGGATTTTTGGTAAGAGCTTGCCGGTGAGCTGTTATGGAACGAAGACTGGAATGTTCTTTTTTGCGAGCCGAAAATTTGTAATTTAATAAAAAAAAAGGAAGAAGAAGAAACATAACAATAGTATTCGTCATCATTTTGGAGTACAGCAAAAACCAAACGAGGGAATAACGACTAGTTTTTTTTTGAAACCCGATAAAAATTGTACGAGCCAATGCACAACGTGTATTGCCTCGTCTCTTTTTTTTTTTTAAATTGCTTCTTTTTTTTCTTTGAAAGAATATTGCATCGAGAATGTGCATAAGATTCGTGGATGATGCGTGAGAATTGTATATTATGTATGTGCGAAGTTTACATTAAAGGCCTACGTGCGAAAAGAAATATGAAAGAGAAATGAAAAAAAAACAAAAGAACAAACCAAGAAAAAATAGAAACGTCTACGGCTATAGAATTTTTAGTACTTAGCGCGCCTGATCGAATTTCGCGCGCGTTCGCGCTATTACGCGGCGGAAACATTCATTTTTTTTAAAATACGCATATATTAATTGGGAGATAAAAAAAAAGAAGAGAAAACAGGAATGAGAAGAAATAAATTATTATATTGATCGAATTTTTCGTCTTTCGTGAATACTCCATGTGTACGTTTCAGCGTCGCCGTTTTTTTTTTGTTTTTTTTTGTTTTTTCATTAAATATCATTTCTGATATAAGTTCGATCGTTACTTTAAGTCAATGATAATGCGTAGTTTATAATATTCCATAGAAAATTGTACGTAGCGATTGTTCGTTGGAATAACCAAAAGTGCAAATAACGCGCAAACGTTGCGAAATATCTTAGGCGAAATTCAGTTTTGTTAAGCCTGGCCAGTGTCACACACAGAGTTGCGAAGGAGAAAGATAAACGAAAAATTAATTTTACGGTTGTCCTTTGTTTTGAATAAAACACGAACCTACCCAATAGTCTTTCGAGATACTTCGCGCGAGTCATTTTTCCTTCGTTGCGTAGCATGGCCATTTCGACAATGAAAATCCTAATTTAATTAAACCTTCTTCAATTTTTCTTACAGTTTTTCATATTTACAGGTAATTGAAATTTTCGAAATGCTCTATATTGCATATTTGTAATTCGAAAAATAACGAACCAACGAAAAATTAATTTACTTCCTTTTATGCAGACTTTATTCAGCAATTACGAAAAACCATTTGGCTTCTCGAGTACAAAACCTCTGTTTTTCGGAAACGAATTTATGAGTTTCATAAATCCATAACCATGATCTTTGTTAATCAGAATTTTCTAAAACCACGATTTATTCATGTATACATTATCGCTCATTAACAAATATCAAGGTCGAGTTCAACGCTGTTTTGATTTAGATAACAAAATTTATTCGGTACGTAAAATGGAATTGGGGGTCGTTTAACCCTTACATAACTCTGGTCAATCTTTTTTTCCGGAACGAGGTTGCTTCTTTAACCGTTTACGGCTGTCCAGTTCCTATTTATTATTTCCCTGTAAAAATTACAAACAAATTTATATGCAGTACTAGAAAAAGTATAATTGTCGAGAAAATATCAATGAGTTTTGCTAACATATGTATTTTTTTAGAATTTCATGTTTTTTTACGTTTTGGGTTTTTTTTTCTAATTTTTACTTTTTTTACGTTTTTTTAGTCCTACCTTTTTCGTTCTAACACGTTTGGTTTTGTTCGGTACTAAATTTGCCTCGTTCTCATCGTTTTTAATAATCGGCATTTTGTCAAACATATCGTCGTATTCCTGGTCGCTGTTCGATTCAGGATTGATTATAGAAAGTTCATTGTCATCGACCTCGTCGTGCGAGCGCTTATCAGCGCGTGATGAGTTCTCTTCCTTCGACACGTTTTCCATTTCCATCGAGAAATTGGAACGCAGTAACATGCAGCTCAGACGAGACGTCAGGTACGTCTGAATCGTTATATTATTAGATATTTCATGAAAAAAAAATGAATTCCGGATTTGAAACATTTCGAAAAACCTTTTCGTACCTTTTTCAAAAGCGCTTTCGAGTCCAAATGGTGTACACGTAAGTATCTGTCGAGGCCAACGCTTACGATGAATGGATTCGACTTGGAGCAAGCAATCGACGTTATACTTCCTACAAAATCTTTGTACGTGTTCAATATTTTTCCGGGACTCCGCAAATCGATGAGTTTCATTGTTCCTCTGCCGGATCCCACGACTATGTGTCTAAACACATTACAATAGTACACGTATCATATTATTACACACTGCAATTTGAATGATTCTAGTAACAAAAGAAAAAGTACTTTTCTACGATATAACGATGAAGGTTGCATCTTTGAAATTCAACGACATGAATTTATTTTTTCTTCCCAAAATTTCCTACCACTTTTCCCATCAATTCAAATCATGAAAACGATACAAACATTTTTTTAGGATTATGATTGACTCATGTACAATCGGAGTCTGCGAAATAGGATTTTGTATAACAGGTAAAATAACAAACCGAAAAGAATTTCCTTCGCGTTCGAACGACGCAAACTTCAAGTTTCTTCTAGGTTATATTTAATGCTTGGAAAATGTACTAGTGATGAATTCAATTGTTCTGACGTTTACAATTATTTTAATGATTTAAATTATTGTGATGCTTATCAATTATTCATATATTCTGTATTCTCCGACTCACCTCTCCCGAGAAGAAATAGCGAGGGTTGTCAGTGCTTCGTCTTTTACTTCTAGATTTATAACTGGCCTCCTTTGCGCTACAGGATCATACAGACGAACCTGAAACATCGCTGATTTCAATACGCTATGGGTCCTGGGAACTTAAATCTCTAAATAATTCATCAAAACGATAAACACAATCCATCTGTCAAAATCATGCGACGGGTGATAATTTAAATACGTAATCCATACATGGCCAAGCTTGCTGCACGTGACGACTTGTGAAGATTCTGGAAGGAATCCTATATCCGAAATCCATAGTGGAACTTTGAGCTCGAGCCAGTCGTGTCGAACGTTCTTTTCTTCAAAGACTTTTTTCTGTTTTTCCAAGTCGAACAGCTGAAGCTTGTGTTCTTTTCCTCCAGTAGCGATTATACTCTTATTTTCAGTCGAATGCCTCATCCTTTCCAAATTCTCACCAGCCTCTATCAGGATCTCTTCACCCTCTTCGAATCGCCACAACTTTACATGCCCAGACTCGGAGGCTGTTATTACGGCACTGAGTGTCAAAATAATTGAATACAGTTTATTCATAATCTGTTGGATCTTTAGAAATAACTAAGAAGCTTCCTTTATTGAAACGCAATGAAGGTCATTTTCTATCATTCTCAATTCAAATATGCAAAATATTATTTTTTATGATAATAAAAACAAACATGTAAAAAAACTTCATTGCGCTTCAACGATTCAAACTTTAAGCCTATTTTAGAAATATTATACAGAGGCAATGGATGTAAGCGAACGGTTATAAAATCTAAAAAATCTTTTGGGATTGAGAACTAAGTCTACGATTGGGTGAAGTATAGATCATTTGAAATAATATGAATATTATTAAATCGCCGAACGTTTTGATTTTATATTATTGTATACACTATATATTTAATTACATAACCTCAATTATTATATTGTGTGGGTTTATATGGTTATATAAACCCAAACAAACGCGAACAAACTTACTCGTCGTATCGCGAAAGACCTTTGATGTTTCCCTTCCCGACATCGCATACGAACGATGTTGTGAACGTTGCGGACTCCGTATCATAAATTTTAACACTGAAAAGTAATATAATGAAAGCGTTATTACTGAGTACTGCTATTATCACTGGCATAATTAAATTTCTGTACACGCGATGAATTACTTATGTGTATGACCTCCTGTCTCCTTTTGATCCACACGCTATCAATATTTCCTTCTCGTGTTCATCAGCCCAGGACATAGCCGTGACTTCATGCTCGGCTCGTATCGACATAAGACTTTGTATGTTTTTCGCTATACAGGCCTTTTTGTCGATCTTGACACCCTTGAAAACTCCCGACTTTCCACCCACGAACATATCGAAATCTTCCTTGTATGACATTTTCAATTCGTTTACGCGACGAGAGTATGAACACTTTGCATCAATCAAACGCCATGTGCACTCCCAATTTGTCGACCGCTAGGAAACCTAACCTCTACAAGTTGGAGGGAAACGGCGAATAACCAGATGGACGACACGCCACCCTATCCCTGTGCATAAAAATCCCGCAAACCTGTGATATTGAAAATCGTACAGTCCGACCGTCGGTAATGTAGAGATCGTATGGAAACCAGAAGATTATCAAAAACATCGTTTTCGTAGTATAATTTATCAATGGCCTGACGTAGGGATCGCTGATATACGTTTGTGAAAACAGCTGTATCGAAACGTCCGAATTCGTTTCGAAGGTCATTTCGTTCAAACAACTCCGAAGTGTAAAAAAAAATAATAAACAAACAGCGTCTTCAATGATGAGTACCGCAATGAAATCGTTCCGGGATACACTTTCGAACGCGAAACACGTTCTTATACTTACGGGAAGTGGAATATCAGCCGAATCGGGTATACCGACGTTTCGCGGTCCCGGCGGTTTTTGGCGAATTTATCAAGCCCAAAAGCTCGCTACGCCGCAAGCGTTTCGATCTAATCCTTCCTTAGTATGGGAATTTTATGAATATCGACGACAACTCGTTAGCAAAGCTTTGCCGAATGAGGTACTAGCCAATTTTGGAAACTATTTCACTCATGGCGCCACTGTTTCAAAAACTGGTTTTCAATTGTTTTTTTTTTCGTATTTAAATTGCCGAAAATGAAGTTCCAATGATTCCATTGTATTCCTCTGCATTGAACAGTACGTATGTTACGATTAAATATAATCGCACACTAAACAGGCGCACAAAGCTATTTCAAGGTTTCAAGAAAGATTCAGAAGAGACGGCAAGGTGGTTACCGTTGTCACTCAGAACATAGATGGTCTTCATCAGAAATCTGGCACGGACGGGGTGATCGAACTTCACGGATCTCTGTACAAGACTCGATGTACCAAGTGCAAGAATATCGAACTCAACTACACCATTCCCATTTGCCCAGCTTTATCCGACAAATGGTACGATTCCTCAATTCGTTCGGCTTACAACTTCTTTATCTCGCATTTTTAGAGATACGCTGCATTATTGCGAGTCAAAAATCTAAATCAAACAATACACATTAAAAATATAACTCGCATAGATAGAAGTAAAAAAAAAATAGAAAATACTCCGTTCATTTCTAAATGAGATATCCTCATTTTCCAAAGATATTTCGCAATAAAAATTGATGGATCATATTTCATTGTTAAATGGTTATCCATCAGTTCGCCAGATCCAAACGCTCCAGCATCAGATATTCCTGTAGAAGAATTACCAAAGTGTACAAAAAATGCATGTTCCGGCCTACTGAGACCCGACATTGTATGGTTCGGTGAAAATCTCCAAGAGGCGGTTCTCAATAAAGCTCGTAAGTCTTAACTCCATTTTTCTGAAAAAAAAGAAAATTCCATTCTTTAATGGCAGTGATATCTCTCCCCACTTATTTACGAATACAACTATTATAAATTAAAATATTCAGTTTATGCACAAATTTGTCCCGAAGAATTTCAATTGTCGTATTATAATGTTCATATTTTTGGGTATTTGCCCAGATGAAGCGGTGGAATCCTGCAACGCTTGCCTCATTATCGGCACGTCTTCAGATGTGTATCCAGCTGCAATGTTTGCGCCTACAGCCGCTCATCGGGGTGTTCCTGTGGCGGAATTTAACTTAGAAGAGACATCGGCGACGCGACACTTTCAGTGAGTAATTATTTTGGTTTATTAAATTTTTACTGAATAAAATGTTATAGCGGTAGCAAATTATTATGTAATCATTGTGTATTAAATTATCTATGAAAGTGTCATCAATTCATAGATTATCTTCTATCACAGTAATTGAGAAATTAAAGCTTGCTGACCTCTTTTAGAAAAATTTTTGGAAATAGTATGGATTTCAATAGTCGGTGAATCCATAAAGTTTCATTAATATGAAAACTGGACCATTATTTTTGGCACTGTTTTATTTAACGGTCTATTAATGTTTCATTATGTTTTTGAAGATATCATTTTAGCGGGCCTTGCACCAAGACAGTACCGGAAGCTTTGGATCTGTGAAAGATCTGGCTACTGGCTCATCGAGAAACAGGAATGTGCGAAATGATCGTACGCTTATTGAATATCAATGAATACTTTGTATGGAAGATATTACGGTGATAATTTAAGTAATATTTGTTGAGGAAATGTAGGTAAGAATATAGTATAATTGTAATTACTTCTTAAACAATTGTAAAAAAAAATTATTTATAAAAAATATCTAATACCTTTAAATTGTAATAAAAATTAATTAATGCGCAGCAAGGGTGTTATGACAACGAAGTCAGATGTGCATAGAAGGATAGTTCTTAAGGATTATATGTGCCGATTCTGCTGGGGACTGCCCCCAGTGGTAGTTCTCGAATAGCGGCGCTGACGGCGGTTTTCATTCTCGCTCTCGCTTTCCCTCGATGGGAGAATGAAGACGTCCTGCTTACCCTTGTAGATGTTATGCTTCGGGGCATAGTCGTGCCCTGCTTCCTCTTATAGGTATTGTAATATACAGGCTGTCCATGAAATGAGGGTTGGGTGTGAAATTCTGTGTCAATTGATACAAGAATGAATAGTTCCCCGATTAACCCCTGAATTATTATTAATATTTCAACAAATCCGCCATTTGATTCGCCTTGAACTCGCCACTTCTAGGGAAATATGTCAAAAAAATATTCTAGAAAGGTTTTTTGCATTTTCCCAGTCTAATTTTGCACTTTCGGGAAAAACTCGGGCATATTTGTAATCAGCGGAAAATTTCCGACTAAATAGACCCCTTTAAGAGGTTAAACACGGAAAAAAAATTTTTTCCACTTTCCCTGGCCACTTTCGCGGAATCTTGAAAATCACGAAATTTCAATAGGTCGTAATGTGAGCTTCTTATACGCTATGGAGATTCAATTGGTGGGTTTGGAAAAGGTTTTTGCCTAACTTAAATAACGGCGTTGGATTCGTATCGATATCTCTTATAGTTTTCCCGGAAAGTCCATCTGAAAAATGGCAAAAAAAGAGGCAAAGGGGTATGTATGGAAAAATTTACAAAAATCGATGGTCCAACTTTGAAATTCTGCCAAAAATCGAAAAATCATCG
>JAPYZI010003091.1:0-22717 GCA_030523105.1 Ophioninae sp. A BG-2022a | reverse complement strand
GTTTTTGAGTCCATTTGGGCTTGCTTGGTTTTTTTTTTTATCGGGCTTTTATAAAGTTCGTTCGGAATTTTTATAATTTGTTAGAGTGTGTTTGAGTTATAGTTGGATTTGTTTCAGATTTTTCGGAGGAAATAAGTGAAAAAAAAAAAAAATAATAACGGGTACCCATTTTTATCATTTCATTATATTTGGAGATTTTGCTGGGGGAATTTTTTTGGGGTCACCACCGTCGGTTGAAAAATGCGAATTGCATTCAGGAGTTCTTGGTGCACTAATTAACTTGATGTAGTCTATGCGCACTCGCGTTTTTACTCTTTGAGCTTTACCCGTCTTATTCCATTTGTGTCGCTGTGTGTTTTATTAATTTTTTCATCTTCCCGTTTTATCAACCCTACTAATTTTTCATTCGCTGGTTTTTCTAATTTTCCAATTAATTAACTTTTCATTTCGTTAATTAATTTATACTCGTTTTGTTTTCCACGTTACTTCTATTTCAGTTTTCGTTTAATTTATTTGTTCGATTATTTTTTTCGAGTTTTCGATTGTTTATATTTTTAAATTGTTCGTTTCTTGTTTAATTATTTTTTAAAAATATTTTTTGTTTTTTTTTTTTTTAATGAATGACAAGTGGCACGAGAATTGTGATCCGGATGAAGTTTCTTCGTTCCAGAACCCTAATAAACCAATCTATCCAACCATCCATCCATCCGTCCGTCCCTCTTTCGATCCCGGAGAGACCGTGCCCGGTAGATCGTGCGAACTAATGGCAAAACGCAGGCATTGCCCGTTCACCGAGTGACAAGTGGCTTCGGCGAACATTTACCTGGACGGGACAACGAAGGGCGGAAGGGAAGGAATAGGTATGAAAGAGCCAACGGATACCGCAGCCTGCTGTTAGTATCCCGCACCGATCCGCCTCTTTTAGTCGCCTCTCGAGCACCCTACTCGCCGCGACTAATGACTCGGATTCCACTCGTGGATGCCGCGTTTATCTCTGCCGGACGAGCTAAACGTTTGACCCATTCGGAATAAATGCGAAACTTCAACGAAGGCGAGACGATGAAAAAGAAAAAGAAAGCTCCAGTCGAAAGTATGACAAATCCGTGATGGCGTTCAGTACCAGACGAATTCGTCGATCACAGAAGAGAGCTGTTAGCTTTTTCGTTTTTTTGTCTTTTTTTTTTCTATTAGAGTTTCAGCTGGAATTGGTTGAACTTCGATCAGTTGGATTCGTATGTTGGCTCGAATCAGCTGGATTCAGTTGGATTCGAATTTCGACTGGAATCAGCTGGATTCGGTTGGATTCGAATTTCACGTTGAACCGCTGAAATTCCAGTGGGAGTTGCGATCGCTCGGATTCTAGTCTCGTTTGGTATTAGTCGGATTCTAATGTCGATTCGTGTTGGATTCCAATGTCAATTGAAATCGTGTGGATTTGAATTTCAGTGAGAATCAATTAATTTGCAACATCGGTTCGAATAAATTGGATTTCCGTGTAAATACTTCAACGTGCATAGTTCCTATCTAGTCCCTGTAGAGTTTCGATAGAACCTGAGCTTTCTCAATAAATTTTTATTCCGCAAATGACTTTGTCCAATGAAAAAATGTTGGCAAAAAGAGTAAATAAATCGAGAGATAGACAGAGGGAATCAGTTCTCGCTTTTTGTCGAACGAAAGTCTCGGGGCAACGAATCCCTTCAAACAAACTCATACAGGATCGTCACCGTTGGGAATATTATTTTTCAACCGAGCCGAGTGAATTACTACCGTGGAATGCTTTCAGAATAATTAGATTCGTTACGTGCAGTATCATCCCTATGACGACGGGGTTTTGTTGATGCACACGTGTCGACTGAGTAATCTGTGAAAATCGAAAAATGCGAGAGCTTACGAACGTATTATGGCTGATTACAACCAGGAGAGAGAAAGAAAAGGAGAGAGAGAGAGAGAGAGAGAGAGAGAGGGAGAGAAAAGAATTTTTCCATTGGAAGAGACGAATCGCGACAGGTTGGCACCACCACCCGTCTGCAAATTCGCGCCCAGTGTGACGTTCCCCGTTCAATTTATTTGACAAGACGACGAATCGCTATCGATCTCCCCAGGCACGAATAATTCTGCCATCCCTGTCTAGACTAGACGCCAACATCATTAGGTGAAAACCAATCATAATTCAAAACCATAAAAATATTATTTCGAAAAATACACATTATGAAAATTGCTTGCCAAAGAGGAGTCACTAACAACAATTATTATTTAGGATCATAAAGCCCAAACAAAAATGTATTGAAGGATATTACTCAAAAATAGTTACTTTTCAAAAATTAAATTCTTTGTTTAAATTAAAATCAATCATTTAAAAAATATAATTATTTATTTTTGAAAATCCATAACTTCGTTTCATTATCATGAAGAATTTTTTAAAAATTATTCCGAAAAATAATCAGTGGAAAAACATTTATTAAAAATAAATATTATTCAAACAAAAATCGCAAAAATGTATTATTTTTAATAAAAAGAATTATTTAAAAAAATTAAGAAAAAAATTCCACAATTAATTTAACATCCAAAATTAATTCAATAATATTTTTATTCTCTAATATTGAAAATAAAAATATCCCAAAAAAATAATTACGAAACTCTTGTACAGCATGAAAAAAATGTAAAGAAAAAATGATCTCGAAAAAACTAATGTATAAAAATAAAATCTATCTAAAAAAAAAAATGTACTATTTCGAGAACATCCGTAAATTCGATCGCACCAATTTAACGACATAAAAAATTGGGCGTCGCGTCAAGGTAGACTTGTGAAATGTGACGCGAGGCGAGCCCTTCGATTAGCCTCCGTTTCTCGGGTACGGAAATACGCGTATAGGAGAAAGTCGAGACAAGTACTGGATGTAATATCACGACGCGAGAGCACGTGATCCGGTGTCTAGCGAGCTTCAGTCACTTTTCCGAAGCCCTGCGGCGTTTTGAGATCCGGCCGTGCGGGATGCATCGACAGCCTCTGTGTACACACCGGTATCAACGTATAGGTCATTCCGCGTCGAATTATTATCAACAAAAGTCATCGCACAGAGAAATCATTTGGTCGTCGATCAAAGCTACCCGGATCCTGGTTATTAAGATTCCTAATTAATTAGATAACTCGATAAATAATAACTTAATAATTCAATTAGTCAACGAAGTCGAGTGTTTAATTAGTTACGAAGTCGAGTGTTTAATTAGGGTTGATGGATTAGGATTTGTTTGCGTTTGTCTGGTTCTACTAATTAAGTAGATGACTGGACAATCAATTAATTAATTAAGTCTATAACGAGTTAATTGAGTAAAGTAATAAATTAGTCGATAAAGTGGATTAATCAGACTTTCTTTGCGTTTGTTTATGTTTATTGGCGTTCAATTGTATTTTTTGGGCACCGTTTTGTTTGTTTGGGTTCGCTGACTTCACTGTACCACATTCGAAAAAACCGAAATAAAAAATTGATCGAGAAAACGAAAAAAAAAAAAGAAAGAACGAAGAGAAGCAAGGTGGCTGTACACGACGCAGATAGGATACGACATCGTACGTGGCAATGTGGAATGGCACGGCTTCCCCGCTGAGGCTTCGTCTTCCGCGCCGTCTCTCTTCAGCATCCTCGACGCTCCGCAACAGACTCTCTCCCCTTACGGACGTGATAAACAGGTCGTACTTACGGATAACACGCGACACGAGGATTTCCACCTACCCTGGGCATACCCTACATTGTTATACGTCACTGTAGCATCCCCGCTCCACTCCCTTCGTTCCTCCCTCCGTTCCCTTCAACCATCCACCTCCTCCGAACCTCCATCCTACGCGAGTCGTTCGTTATTCTTACCGAGGCAACGGAACGAGAGTCAAAAGAGTGCGAAGAGGAAAACTACCCGGCCTGGTGGGAAACGGCTCGGAGTCGAGGGGGAAATGGGAATGAGAAGAAAGAACAATGCTCCGCAATTCTGTTACCGTGTACTTTACCGGGCTGTACATTTGTACTCGCGGATGGTACGGTGCGGTGCTTTCAACGTATGCGATTAATAGTCCACCCCGAGCAACGCGCGGTCCAATGAAATAATCGTGATGGAGAATATCTGCCGGGGGAAGCGTTCGTCAATGAGAAATTGTCGCGTTAATGGAATTCCTGATACACCGGGCTTTCGAAGCCTTGGATTTTCAGGTACTGAGGAAAATCGTTGACTGGGACACAAATTTCGGTGACTTTTGGAAAATGGAAAATAGAATATTAAGAGAAGAGGACTAATGGGAAACTTGATTGATTGTTCTTCCGAGAAAATTCTATTTTGAATATGCGGAATACTATTCGGTAAGCGGAAAAGCACGAAGTTGTAAAAAGAAACCCGATTTGATTACAAAATCGTATTTTGGATTCTTAAAAATCCGCTTTCTTCGGTCGGAGCCGATTTGAATCATGAAGAATCCTACTTGTTCGATCAGAATCCAATTCGACTCCTGAAGAATCACATTTTTTCGATCAGAATCGAATTGGAATCCTCAAGAATCCAACGTTCTCTTGTCAGAATCCACTTCGAATCCGAAAGAATCATACATTTTCGATCGGAATCAAACAGAATCGTTGATAGATCCATGGCATTCTATCGAACTCATTCAGGGCTGAGATAAGACCCGATTCCAACAAATTTCAACTGGAATTTCGGTATTAAATCCTGGCTGTTCGATCGGTTCCGGACTCCTCGTGATTCGGATGAAATGGGAAAACAGGGAGATTATCGAAGCGAGTAAGACGAGGCTCGGGGAGTTTTCGAGTCCTCGGAGGAAGAGAGAGAGATTGGAAAGATCGCAAAGTCGGCGACTCGTGACTGATCGAGTCCGGGGAAATACATACGCGAATGGGCCGTCACGCTGGTCTGGTCGAGATTGCTCCGAGCGGGGTGAAGCTCAGAAGAGATCGCACGCCACGAGGGTGCAAGTTCGCGGGAGCACGGAACAGTTGGAAGGTTCAACTTCGTCGAGGAACCTCTCTTTATCGATTTTCTTTCGCGAGTAAACTTTCTCCGCCGATATTCTTTCGATCGTTTTGCTGCTGCCCTGAACGAAGAATTGGATGGTTCTCATCACGGGGGAATCGATGTTTGAACACGTCACAAATATCGGGAGGGCAAGACAAGGCGATCCGAAAAATGGACTGCAAAAAAGTTGCCAAAAGGTGGTGATCGGACTGCGATTTTTTTTCTTTAAAATTTTGTAGTCAAGATGATTTTGTTTGGGTTTGTTTGGGTCGGACACATATTTCTTTTGACTCTTGGAACGATCGTGATTTTGTTTCGGCTTGTTTGGGTTGGATATTTTTTTTATTTCAAGCTCCAATGCAAAGGGAAGTATGTTTGGGTTTGTTTGGGTTGTAGTCCTGTTTCTTCCACTCATTGGAGCAAGATAAAATCTGCTTTCGTTTATTCGGTTTGGACAGTTTTTCCATTGAACCTCTGGAGGTGGAAGAAGTTTGTTTAGGTTTGTTTGGGTCGGACACGTATTCCTGCGAAGCCCCGAAGCGAAGGGTGTGGGTGAACGGAGTCCCGAAGTTTTCCCAAGAGAAAGTCGGCGATAACGACGACCGATAAAGATAATTTGCAACGCGGCGTAGTCAGACGGTACATTTGCGTTACTCCGGTCTCTTGACGATCTTTTAGGCGCAGTCGCGACTTCGCCTTGCACCGGATGTTGGGTGGGCGAGCGCCTGGGAAAAAACGGTTTTACTCCTCCGGAGAATAGGGAACGAACATTTTTATGATCTGGCCGGTAACGGCGCAAAAAGACGACTTTTTGTGGCACCCAAAGAGGCTAAAAGAATCCATCGAGGGTCGGCGGGACGATGAGGGCTGAATAATAAAAACTCGTGACTGCGGTCTTTATACGAATGAAACGGCCCCAGCGATCGTAACGGATCCCACTATTAATTAGAGAACGAGAGAATATCGTTTTTTTTTTTTTCAAAGTTGGTCCAAAGTGCACGCTGAGGTCGACGTTACGACGAGGGTTCTGCCGGTATCGGTACTTTTATTCATATTACTCCTCCGACTCAAGTATCCCCAACTTTTTCTTCGAACGGACTCGATTAATTTATCATACGAAAGCTGCTACGGGAATACCCGACTTGAATAACGTTATCCATTCAAGCCTCTTCGTCCGCGTTCAACGGCAGTGACAGATATTTGATGGATTTTACTAAACGAATTTTATGGGGGCAACAACTTCTAATCGAAATTCTCTATTGAAATCCAATGTAGAAATCCAATTCGAACGCTCATTCAAATTTGCACGTTCATCCAATTCGAACGACAAGCCGAATCGAATATGAATGCCGATTCAAATCTAATTCAAATCTTAATTTTTATTATGTATTATTCAAATCCAATTGGAATTTTAATTCAAATGAAATGTTGTTCAATTCCTATTGGAATCCAAATTAAAATGAAGCATCATTAAAACGTACTTTGAATACCGATTTACACTCGATCTTGATTCCAATGAATCAATGTACAAATTCAATTTGAATCCCAATTCCAATTCCGATTGAATTCAAATTCGAATCGAATCCCAATTGAAATTGAATCCAAATTCGAATCGAATCCCAATTCCGATTGAATGGAAATTCGAGTCGAATCCCAATTCCGATTGAATCCAAATTCGAATCGAATCTCAATTCCAATTGAATCCAAATTCGAATCGAATCCCAATTCCGATTGAATGGAAATTCGAGTCGAATCCCAATTCCAATTGAATCCAAATTGGAACGGACTTTAAATCGAAGCAGTAGTTACCAGTGTGGAGAATCCAGTATACCCGAAAGCGATGTATTTGGTTCGAGTGCAGTAGTCCCATCGGTAGGATTCCTATCCGAAAGCATGAACAAGTATGGGAATCAAATTGGATTCGTGGTGAAACTTCTGCGTTTCCTTTCGCGGGCGATGCATTTTTCATTTCTCTCGACAAATGTCAGTGCGCGAGGTCGATGCTGAATTATTATTCCTACCGCGGTGACGAAAATTCAAGATGTCGGTGGGGCCACGTACGTCAGCGACTGAAAACGTGGCTGTAACGAATTTCAAATTGAAAGCGCGCCTTTTTTTTTTTCTTTTTCGTCTGGCAGTCGCTCACACTCGCGTTTACTCGACACGTTCTTAATTTCCGAGCTCCCGGTTGCTCACTCGATCGTAAACGTGTACCGCGGGGATTTCCACTGGTGTACAAACACGACTCGCTGCCTGGTGCGTTGGATTAACGAGGGGCTCCCTCGTTATTCAACCAACCGCGCGATCCACCCCTTAACCCCTCTCCCACCCCTTCCTCGCTGTCTCAACCCCCTTTCATCCACTGAAAAGCCACGCTTTCCAATCGAATATGCACTCCCGAACGGGCCTCAATGAAAATCGCGTTACTCATTTTCACGTGAAACCCCCGGGGCTCGGAAGTAGTCCTTTTCCGTAGCACTGACGAGCTCGCGTTTGGGTTTCGTTTGGGTTTCGTTTGGGTTTGGACGACCGAGTTAGCGATCTCGCTCGTCGGAACGAACCTTGTCGTCGTTTCTGTCGTTCTAGTTATTTTTCGCTAGGTATAAATAGTTATAACTACATTTGTTTTCTAACTAGTTGTTTTTCTAGTTATAATTAGTTATAAGCACGTTTTGATAGTTATTTTTTCTTCTAGCTATAAGTATGTTTTTGTTACTAGTGTTTTTCTAGTTATATTTAGTGATAAGTACCTTTTTTATGTCTAGTTTATTTTTAGTTATATGAAAAACAAATTCGTAAGAATTCTAGTCAGGAATTTCTTAATAGGGAAAAACGAAGTTTTCGAGCAATAAACTTTTGTGATTTTTTAAAATCTTTTTTTTATAACCTTGATTATTGGGGTATTAAAATAGCCCCTTAACGAAGGCGTTCGTTTAGAACTAGTTTTCGGAAGTACCCTCTTCAACTGAAAATGAGCTTCAACTTCGACCCGTCTACGTCAAGGGGTCCGGCATATCCGACGTATCGCGTACACCTCGACGAGATATTAATTTAATTCGCAAGTGTCCATGGTAACGTTTAATTTCGATTAGCCAGTGCTTTCAGGAGGTCTCGTTTCAATTTGGTCGCTGCGAGGCGCCTGTTTGGATTTCTTTTTTTTTTCGTCGATCGCGCAAACCAAAATTTGTTTGAGTTTCTTTCTTTTTGTTTTCCGAGCAACCGAGCAAACTAAAGTTCGTTTGGGTTTCTATTTTTGATGTTTCTCAATCGACAGTTGAAAAAAAAAGTTTCAAGTTGAAAGTTTTTAATTTTGAAGGTCAAAGGAAAGCTGGAATTGAAAATGTTGACTTTAGGAAATGAAAAAAAACCAAGACTGTAAAAATGTTGACTTTCGAAAGGAACCAAGAGAGTCAAAAACGTTGACTCTTCGGGGTGAAACGAATTTAGGTTTCGGTAGCGTCCCGACTTTCATCCGTCGTGTCCCGATCCCATGAATTTTGAGAATCGCCGAGTCTCAACCGCCGAGTGCGAACGACGGATGCAATTTTCCGGAGTTTCCAGTACCGCGCGAACCGTTCGGTTGCTTGGCGTATCGGTATGCAATAAACCGTTCCGTCTCCGCTCCGGTTCGTCGCAGTCCCTCCAAAATCCAAACTCTTCCCCTCCTCCTCCTCCTGACCTTCTCCTCTTACGTCGCCCTCCTTCCTCCAACTCCAAAACCCATCTACGAGCTCCCGGCATCAGATGCGCGTTTCTCCCTTCGTCGACAAACTATTCCGACAATTTCGACGTAAATCGAAGGGGAGAAGTCGTGCCCGGACGAATCCGAGTAACTTGTCGAGTTTCCGGTGCATTGCACGGTCCAACACCGAATCCTCGATCAACTATTATACATTTATGGTATTCGAGGAGAACCGAGCTCGAACGTTCCAAACGGAAGACAAAGATCTCCTCCGTTGGAGAAGAAGGAGGGCCGAAGTTTCGGAGAGGGGAGGGCAGGGGGTTTTTGGTTGCGGTTCGGTTTGGGGGGAGGAGGGATTACCGATCGAGCCGGATAGCTTGCAGATGAGACCACTGAACCCTCCGAGGAACCCTCCGAGGAACCCTCCGAGGAACCCTCCGAGGAACCCTCCGAGTCTTGGCTCGAACACGTTTTATATTCGGTCACCAGAAATGCACATAGTTAGGTAATTCGGGAGTCGTACTTCTGGAATAAAGTATCTTTCCGAAAATGTATCAATTCGTTAGAACAGAAAATTAGCTTGAACGGATTTTATTTTTCGGGAAAGTAGAATTCGAAATTTTTATTCTTTGGAAATGCATCGTTGGATGCAAGGTGGGGCGAAAAATTATCGTTGAATGATTCATTTTTGAAGACAGTTTTGGCTCTTCGAGAGAATCAGTCTGAACGTTTAATTATTTGATAATTAATAAGTCGAAAATATTAATTTTAGACAAAGATCATTTTAAAACACTAATTTTAGGAATATATAATTTTTTAAATATCAATGTTACAAAGAAGTTACTTTACAATACTAATTTTAGAACGAAATAAATAAAAAAATATTAATTCTGGGAAAAATGGTTGAAAAGTATTAATCGAAAAAATTTCATACGTTAATTGTATAAAAAAATCATTTTTAAATATTAAAGTTAAGAAAAAATAATTCTGAAATTTTTATTTTAAGAACAGTGAATGTTTACTTTTGAAAATTCACTTTCGCAAATAATTTTCTTCCAACCGAGTGATACGTGATATATATAATTAATTGTTAAATAAATAAAAAAGAGAGAAAAGGTTGAAAATCGTTCGATGAACGGGTTAATTACTTTCCTCTTTCTCGTAGTGAAATTGCAGGGAGCACCTCCGAGCGAATAAAAAGAATGTTAATCGGTTATAGCCCCCGTTCTCCGGTGTCCTAGCAACCGGAGTGGAATCAGACGCGGCTCGGAGGTACCCGCGGACGGATTTGCTCTCCGTACATAGGATCTACATACGCGTATGATTGCGCATAATACGGTACATCGAAAAGCCCCCAACGCCGTGGGTATCAAGCGTGTACTTCGCGCTCCATAATCCACGGGGGTTCCACAATCGTCCATAACCTCGCTTACCTCAAGTTTACTCACCGATAAACTCGCTCACCGTTTCCTGCGTCTTTTCTCGTGCGCGTCTCCCACGCGAGTTTGAATTTTCATTCTCCACTTTTCACGAGAATATTTCACAAAGAAAACTAACCAAAAAAAAAAAAAACAAACAAACATTTCCAAGCAATTTCTAACGAAACGTTCGAAAGAATATGTTTTTGAAAATTCAAATTTAAAGAAATTTTCTCGATAATATTTTGAAGCAAATATTCCAATGTGAATTTCCAGGCCGAATTGAATATTTTCGAAAATACTTTTGACAAATATTCGAAAACGAATTTTAAGAAAAAACCAACCAAACCCAAACAGATATAGCAATAAGAAATATAAAAAAAAAAATATAATAGGAAAATTTGAAAAAAGTCCGAACAAATCCAAACAGACCCGTTCGAAATAATTATTAATAAAACGCGCAAGTTTATTAGGAACGATCGTTGCATTTCATCGAATGGTACGCGACCGACGATTCGGTTTTTATCACGTCGCTGAAAAGAGGTCTTGTAAAAAAAAAAAAAAGAGCGGCGAAAAGGAATAATAGCCGAGTGCGGCGAGTAAACGGAGCGGCAGAAGCGAGTCGTTGAACGAGACCTAGGAATGATTCCTCCTGCGAACACTTTTCCCCTCTATCGAACGAAATTGCTCGTTAAATTGAACAAAAGGGGAAAAGTAAAGAGGAGGATAGATTGGCGGTGTTCGTGGTGACGAACGATGCAAAGATTCCTAAAAAAAAATCTCCTCTTTCCAAAATCCTTTCCTCCCGGTAACATTGCTAATTTTTAAGAATCGCTAATAAAAAGAAACAGAAAGTCCATTTTTTTCTTGCGTCGAACGTGATCTGGAAAAGGTTGGACGAACGACGAAAAATAACAATAATTTTGTACAAGATGATCGTTTATTGTGGTGAATTACAAGCCAACTTTCACGCGATGGATCATTTGATGACGACCGAACGTGGTGACGTATACGAGTATTTTACGCAACAATGATAAAGACATTTTCGATCGTGACGAATTTCTTTTTTTTCAGGACGCATTCGATACGGATTTTACAATGAATTACAATTATTCGTGGAAGCAGGTCTTGTCCGGTTAATTAAAAGACGGATCCTCAGAAGTTTAAGTCCTATTCGGTGCTGTTGACCGAGTCGTCGGCGACCAAGTTGCCGTCGATCGAGTCGCCGGCGACCAAGTCGCCGTCGACCGAGTCGCAGGCGACCAAGTCGCCGTTGACCGAGTCGCAGGCGACCAAGTCGCCGTTGACCGAGTCGCCGGCGACCAAGTCGCCGTTGACCGAGTCGCCGGCGACCAAGTTGCCGTCGACCGAGTCGCAGGCGACCAAGTTGCCGTCGATCGAGTCGCCGGTGACCAAGTTGCCGTCGACCGAGTCGCCGGCGACCAAGTTGCCGTCGACAAAATCGACCGTTCGAACAGGCCGAGCCGAGCAAACGGTAAATCGTCGAAACGATTGGAAACGCGGTACGCAAAGGGATAAAAAATTTCCTAGGTGTGGGGTATATTAAAATACACGAGGGAGGGGGGAGGGCTTCAGACTGGCTGGGACATTGAAGGATTATTGAAACTCTTATTCTTAGAAAAGTCCGGTGCTTTGTCTTTTTCTCTTTTTCCTCGGGTTGGCACTCGATTAGCTCTGGACAATCTCGGTGGCTGGGCCACGTAACTTTCCCGTTGAAAGGCATCCACCGTCGCAATTGAGATTTTCCATTTCTCTTCCAATCTCGTTCCTTCCGTTTCCCTCCTCGCTGGCGGCCGTCTTCTCTCTTGATCGATTTGACGCCAGCGGTACTTTCATACGCGTTGACATTTTTTTCACGTTACGCGAGCACGAGAAATACTCTACCAACGGCTTCCGTGATCGAGAATCAACAACGTTGAATCTTTGATTTATTTTGATTGCGGGGTCAGACTACTGTGCAGATTTTGAAAAATCTACGATTCTTTTCTTACTAACATTTTTTTTAACTAGTCAAATCTAGTAATTAGTACAAACTAGTAATAAAAAAACAATCCACAAATATCTGATAATTCGAAATCTATTATCTTTATTATTTAAAAAATTAGTAACTTTCCTAATTATTCATATGTTTAATAAATCAATTCAATTAATTTTTCAATGATTTTCATTTTCCCTCAAAAATTAATGTTATGAAATAAATATATATCTTTTAAAGTAATTCACTTCTTCAAATGATCTTGACTTCTCTAAAACAAAAATTCTCCGATCAATTAAAGATTTTTAAAAATTAATTAATCCTATAAGTAATTTTCTTTAATTAATGAAATGTTTTAATGAAGTAATATTTTTCAAAAATGTTTAAAAAATTGATTTTTTTTCTTTTTTCAATGACTCTGATTTTTGAGTCGTCGCTGTATCCTTACCCCTCAAATACAAACTGCAAATAATTCGGTTTTTCTTCGGGCTCAGCAGGAATCGTAATACGTTTCTTAAGGGGTTTTTTTTCTTTCGTTATTTCTCTTCAGTCTTTCATCCCACTCTTGGTGTAATCCTGGGATTGTCTCGGTGCACCCAACTCGCATATACGTAATGAGCAGTTATGGTTTCAATGGGAATTTTAAAGATGAACACCATCGTTAAGTCTCCGGCACTCGAGTATCTCTCTATAGGTAGACAAAGTACACGCTAGGGGGTATATACATCGATATAGTACACGAATAACCGTAAGTGAGAATTTCACATCCAGGTGTATGTGTGTATGTGTATACGAGCAAAGAGAGAGAGAGAGAGAGAGGAAATGCACTTTGGTGCATTTCGTACCAACTGGTACCCTTCGTAGGCCAATTTCAACTCCCTTTTATCACCTCTTCTACTTTCACCCTCCAACTATAACTTTTATCATTCAATTGTACATTAGCGATCGTTTCGTTACGAGTTATCTGTGAAAACAATTTTTTTTTTTTTTGGCGATTATTTATTCGCTTATTCATTTAATTTGGCGTTATCGAATACGAGAAAACGATTTTTCGTCTTCGTCGGAGTACAAAATCCCTTTGCTGATCCCTCCATGTCGTAACGTTTCGAAGGTCATCAAACATTTTTTTTTTTTTAATTTTTACTATCGTTACGAACGTCATCAAATTTTTTTTTTCATAAAACATTTCTTTTTATTATTGATTAAACGTTTGGAACTTTGGGAAACATTTTTTTTTTTTTCGTTATCGATTATTCAAACATTTTTCTTTTTTTTATTATTGACTAATCTTCTCGAACGTCATTGATTTTTTTTTTTTTCGTTATCGATTAATCGTTTCGAATTTCATCGAAATTTCGTTCATTTTCTTTGCTTTCAATTAACGATAAAATCGCGAAAGAAAAATTGCAATTTCATAATTCGAAGTTTGCTACTGAGTGCAGTACTTTGCATTTTGTTTTTATCTTTCATCATACACGCGAGTACACATACATGCTTATCAACGAGTTCACGTAGGCACGCACGATATATCGATATACACAACACGGCACGTTGAATTTCACATTTGCTTCTCTATTACTTTGCCATCTCGTAGCGAACGAGATCTTATTTCCTAAACAACTGCTTATTTTGTTTTTTTTTTTTCGTTTCGATAAGTAAATACAATTTTACATGAATTACGTTTTTCTGATATTTTTTCGTATCTCGAATAAATGGAAAATGGGATTTCATGGATTTTTATTTTATCGGCTGCGATGGGTGGTTGAGACGAATAATGGAGTTTTTTCAAAAAACGTTTTTCCAAAATTCTATTAAACATTATTCAAAAAGAAATATAAATAAGATAATAAAAATGTCCACAAATATATTTTATAACAAATCATTTAAGAATCGTACGGAAAAACAAAAAAAAAACTTGAAATTATTATCAAGCAAATATTGAAAAATAAATATTTAAAAAAATTATAATAAAAATTGTTGGTTGCTTTAAAAAAATATTTTCCAAAGCAAATATTCGAAAAAAGAGTATATATCATTCACATAACATTTTCTCGTAAATTTATCAATCAAATCAAAAAAAAATGACTATAAAAATTCCTTAAATATATTTCAAAAATAAAATATAAAACGATAATTTGTTTCCAAGTAGCTAAATTTGGCCGTAATTATAGCCCAACAAATGTCAAAGGAATTCCAGGGTTTGTATCAGAATTGTTTGTACGAGCGTCCCGCATTTAGTTCCATGCGATTTATCGTGGAAGCGAGCCGGAAGGAGGTTCCCATCAGGAACGAGTACTTTTTCCGGGGGTTGGAGGAGTCGTGAGCTGCGACCTGGAAAATCGGCATTTCGGATAACGGGGATTCATCGAGCGTTCGCGGATAGGAAACGACTCGATACACCTTTAGCGATCCGCGTTAATCCACGAACGAACAAATTAACGGAGATACGGGTAGGTGAACTTCTGTCCACACGCATCGTACGTTTATCCTTTTTCTCTCGTTCCGAATTTTACCCACGCCTGTTTCAACGGCTTTGCCATTTAATATTTCGAAACAATGGAAAACTCAACCCAAACAAACTCAGATCCAAATCCAAAAAAAAAACAAATCCATATTGAAACAAACCCAAACGAACCCAAACAGTGGAAAACTCTTCCTGCGCGGGGCAGATACAAAAATCATCTCGAATAAAAAAGTAGAAAACGTATAAAAACGCTTGATTAAATTATATTCGAAGTAGGATCGAGACGTAGGCGATTAAAGTAAAACGACTTATCAGTTACCGTTATCGCGACATTAACTTTATCACAAAAGATTGTGGATTCCGGATGATGGAAGCATTGGGTTGCACAGTGCCGATCTTTCGTTGAAGTTCTTACTATCGAATGGAAGTTTTTATCATCAGGTTTTAATAATCCCTGAAATTGAAAGTCCCGGATCCGGTTGATCGAATGCCAGTCGATTCAACGAACATTACAGCTGGCCAATGAATCATCAGTCGACCAAACAGCTGGTTCATGAAACATCGGCCGATGAACGGAACATCAGTCAGGCGTTCGATAATCGGGTGGTCAATTAACATCAACCATCAATCGGTGAATTGCCCATCTGCTAGCCAACGAATCGTCTTCTGGTCATTTAAAACCACTCTATTGGCATATTTATCCATCCCTAATAACCAACGGACAAAGTTGAAGGAGCTTGACTCCTCGAAGTTTCAATCCTCGACGACGCGTCCTTCGGCAAACGTTTCAACGTCGATCTTGAAGCCACAATCTTTTGCCACAACGGGAATATCCGTGAAAGCCTTAATCTAGTTTACCACCTCCGTCTCTTTCTCTCTCTCTCTCTCTCTCCCTTTCTATTTTTGGCTGTTTCGGTTCGCGGGCTCTTCCGGGTGTCTATCGACTGCGAAATATCGAGAGGAGGGCCAGGATGAGATAAGGCGCGAGATAAAAGTGCACGGTGAGCGAGCAAGCCGCCGCAAGAGCGCCGGCGTATGACGCCAGACAGGCGTTGTAAGAGCTCGGATCGACGCGCGTCACCGCACAATAGTGGCGCAACACGCAGGCACCGTTCAACGCTCCGCAGCCCCAAATCTCTTCAACCTCGCGGGGCAATGAAACCGCATTTGCGGCGTAATATCTGCGTTAAAAGGTCAAACCTCATCAATGACCCTTTATTGGCCATTTCTTGTTGCCAAAGGGCCGGGGGAGTTCTCGGGAATTAGGGTTCGTTTGGGTTTTAGGATTTTGTGGCTTTTGGGGTTCGGGTTTTCTGGGGTTTTGGGGATTTGGGGATTTTTGGGGACTTTAGGAAATTTGAGATGTGTAACATCTGCAAATGTCAAACGTAAAGATCGTCGTCTCATCAATGACAAACAGGAACCAAACAAACTCACCTGACAAACGCGTTGTCATCGGCCTGGGTAAATCGATCCGCGAGATCGTGAAGACTGTGAGGCGTTATCTCGTTCAGACGATAATAATCGAGGAGGGAATACTCGGTCGCCCAATTCGCCCTTCCCTCCTCGTTCGCTTTAGGCAGATCGAGGTAGAATTGCGTGTAATCGAGAATCTGTTTTCAAACACAGGTGTACCGTTGAACCATTTTTCTTTTATTTAAAAAAATCGGTATCTTTGTACCAATTTTCTGCTGATGCAAAATCGATACTGCCACCCAAGATTTTTCTAAAACGGTCAGATACTACTATTCGCGATTTCGTACGATAAAAATCGGTACCATCGCTCGCCATTTTCTTCGAAAAAAAAAAAAAACGAAAAAAAAAGCAATCGGCCCTATAATTCGCGACATTCCGTTTCTTTTATCGGGTTCTCTTCTCGACGCTGGCAAAAGAGACAAAGAGGAGTTGTAATTAGCACGCGGAACTGGGTCGCGGAAATAATAGGTGACAAATTGGTGAGTTGAACGTCGACTAGGTGATGGCTCCGGGGGGTGGGCCGTGAGTGTAAATCGCGTCGACGGATCCTCGATGGGTTCGCCATACAAGGGGCATTGATTCCAGTGCTATGTGGGTTTCGGATGAGGGAATCTTCATTCGCCGCACGTATCGGGTTTCGTATCTCTCTCGAATCCCTCGTATAAACAGGCCCAAACAAGGCGAAACCGCGCGTGGAGTTTTCAAATGAAACGTACCTTTCCCGTGCTCGTTTCGAACTTGTAGAGTCGAAGTCCCGGATTATTAGGTCCATTGGCCCGACCTGGTGTCACACTGGGTGTCATCATCAGCCAGGAAACCGGAACTCCTGATCGACGCCAACCCAAACAAACGAAAAGATGGATTTGGGTTAATCCCTGATGAGGTTCTCATTGAAAGTATTTCATGATGATCTTACCACCGTCGCTGTAGATCGTCCGGAACGTGTCCGAGTGCCAATGACCAAAGAACTGGCCGGCTATTATGTCCGAGTACTGTTTGACCAGCTGAAGATAACGACCGATGTGCCGATCGGTCATTGTTATAGCCCCACCTTCTCGCTCCTCGACTCCTGGTGGCGTGTGCCCTACGATGTACACCTGCGGATTCATCGAGTGGATTAGCCGTACGGCTGAATCGGTCATTCAGGGATCTCTTTGGCAACCACGCTTCGATGATCCGGTCTAATGCTGATTCTGTCATTAAGGGACCTTCATGACCTCGATTTGATCAAACCGTCTGGCTGATTCTGCCATTGAGGGATCTCGCTGATAACCTCTCGCTTCGACTATCTCGTCAATTGCTGATTCTACCATTAAGGAATCTCCTTGATGATTCGTTTCGATTAACGTTCACTCCGATTTATTTTGACCAATCGATTTTACCGGCATAACCTTCAAATTCATCCAAAGTCATCCATGAAAAGTTTATCGTAACTTTTACAATGTATTTTACAACCCGAACAAACCCAAACAAACTCAAACCCACCTTTTTCCTAGACATTTGCATTGTTTTTTGATAAATCCAAACATTATAAGCTTTTTAGAATCGACAGATGCCCATTACCGAACAAACCCAAACCAACCGTCTCTCGCGATTAAACGGTACTGATAATCACGGATGGATGAAAAGTGGACGACGATCATCAGACGTGAAAAATCGAATGGTATTGGTCTCTAAAATAGTGACGGCGCGATGACGGCTGCGGGGAAGAAACGGCCAGCCGGAAGTTCTCTTCTAACGGGGCAAGAATGAAAGAGCAGCGAAACGAGGAGAACAAACAGTGGCCGTTCGAGCGAGAAATTCCTGGATGGAACCCTCATCGGATCCAATCGCTCGGTCTCTTTTCCGATGAGACGACAATGGCCTTCATGATTGATCTCTTTTCAGGCTACCGACCGATTCGTAATTTGCAATCGTATTATCGAGAGCTTCCTCCGGTTAATTGAATTCGCTGACTGGCAGCGAGTCGAGAGCGCATCCCGGATTTGCCGCAATTCGAGAGGGGCCGTTCGCTGCCCAACCGTTCCACCATCTTTCGAACAAAGGATCGCCGTTTATTTCCCTCCTTTTTTTTTTTAATCTCGATACACGTCGATGGTCAATTCGACATCCGAGTCATCATCGCCTGACAATGTCACCCCATCAGCCCCATCGTCGACGGTGACCATTCGCGTCATCACTTTCGTCGACGACCACCGTTTATTTCCGCCCCTCCTCTCGCCCCCCTCGATTTTTCCAAATCGATAATCCAACGAAATTCATCGTTCATTCTTGGACCAAATTCACCGAGATGGAGACGAGTTTGACCGATTGTTGACTACCATCGAAAATGACTATCATCGATTACGGAGGCTCTAACCCAAACCCAATTTTAATCTAAACTAACGCAAAGCCAAACCCAAACAACTAAACGTGTCAAATCCAGGGAAAGCCCTTGCCCGGATCACGGTCCAGTTACCAAAATCCTTTGAAGCTTTGTCAACGAGTTTCTCAGGTGTTTGAATGACGAAGATGAATGCAAAACAAAATTGAGACGAGATACAGGTAGGGAGAGGTTCCGGAATGAAAAATTTGGTAACGGTCGCCCAACAAATTGCCAAAGTGAAGAAAATCAGCTGTGCTGAGGCAAAGAGTGGTTCATCAGACGAGGGAAGCCAAAGCTCGGAAAGGCAAATAGGAAAGTGTCTTTCGTCGAAAATGATGATGAGAGAAAAAACAAAAATAAGGAAGGATGGGACCAGTCGCATTCCAGGCATTCTGGCTTTGAACAACCCTCGAGAAAATTCATCATCGTCTTCCCGAAAAAGCCACAGCGCGTAGGGATAAAGGGCTGGAATGACAATCGAGTGGTTTGAGCGTAATTCGGACGCCTCCGAGAGGCAAATCTTCAGAGGCTTGACGAGGTTCCTGAAGAGATCCTCCAACAAATTTCGGTTGGGTCCTGACACGGATCGCCTCGTTCAAAAGCCCTTCAGAGCTTGAGCTTTCCCATGCCTTGATTACGTACGAAAGGGGATTGAAGGTAACCTGGAAAGAGCCCTTGTTGCAGCAACTGGACCAAATTCTGGAGCATGCTTCCTCTGGGATCTCGCTTGATCGTTATCAAATTTAGAATTGTTTATCGATCTCTACAATCGATTAATTCAATTAATCGTTCCCAAATTAATCATCATGAATCTTCATTGAAATCAGCTCGTTTGGAATATGCTTTTGGAAGAATATAAAACAATAACATTTTTGGTAAGAAATAAAATGTTGTTGGAAAAATGGAAAATACATTTTTTGAAAAAAAAAAAAAAAAAAAAAAAAAAAAAAAAAAAAAAAAAAAAAAAAAAAAAAAAAAAAAAAAAAAAAAAAAAAAAAAAAAAAAAAAAAAAAAAAAAAAAAGAATGTTGGAAGAAATACAATTTTCGAAAAAAATAAATTCTTGGAAAAAAAGAAATAAAATAAAATTTGTTAAAAAATAATAACACGTTGGTGAAATGGAAAAGAAAACTTTTTTGGAGAATTTGCCAACAGTACAGAATCACTCTCACCGTTGCCTTCTTTTTTCGAGCATCGCGCAACGTCTTGTCGAACCACTTCCACTGCCCGTACGGATCCGAGTTGTCGTTTCCACTAGCCATCGAACTTGATCGTTGATCGTTCACCCGGTTCTCCATTCCCCGATCAACTTCCAGCCACAGATTCGTGTTCAGAAAAACGATTCTGTAATTCTCGGACGCCTGCTCGATCGTGTAGAAACCGTCTGAAATATACAAAGAGAAGGATCGAACCTCCTACAGTTCAGCTTTCAATTCTTTTAACTACAGGTTTGTTATTTTCACCATTTCAAACGAAGGTTTGGAAATGCTTCCAAATTTTTTATTCTCTTCCAAGATGGTTCTGAATTACTTATTTCTTTTCCAAAATGTATAAAAATGATTTTTTTTCCCGAAATTCCTTTTTCACTGTCAAAATCTTCGATTGACTTTTCGATTTTTTTCAAAACGTGAAAGATGAATATGAGAATGGTTAAAGGGCTTTGATGGAGGTTGAATACTTGTCAAACTATTTTTTTGTATTTTTTTTTATCCGATCGTTGAAGAATTTCTCATTCCTGTATTTGCTCACCGGCGGAAGATCTCGGAGAGTTTCTCGGGGGTGAGAAAAGTTGGGGAAATACGTTGAAGGTATGGAAACTTGAGAAGGGCTCGCCTGAAGGGACTGGATGGTTGTAACGAAGGGATGTATTACCTCACCGGTAGAGGGAGCCTCCTCATTCGTAGTGGAGAAACACACTCCTCCTCCCCTCCCCCCGCCCCCTCGCTGCGTCCACCGTAATTCTTCGTTTCGCTCGATGTATTTACTTTGAGAAGCTCGGGAGTATCCGAGCTTGCGAGTCGCGAGTTCTTTTTCGCCAGGGCCTCTGCGACCATCTTTGTCCACTGTTCTCCTCCTATTTTCCAGTGGAAACTTTCGAACCGTGCTAAACTTTTGGATTTATGCTTCTTCGAGGATAACTCGTTTTTACCTGACCCCTTCGGTCGTGTGTTGTTTTCCGGTGACGTTTTTCTTTCCTCCGCAACTTTTATTCGGTTTAACGGGGAACGCGTTGTTGGAAGTCGGTTTGAGTTTGTTTGGGTTAGCGATGATTAAAAGGTACAAATCTGGACGGGATTATTTTGGATCCATGTTGAAATCGGTTATCGGGTTCCGATGGATTATTATTTGATCATTGGAATCCAATCAGGAATACCCAGGATTCGATTGGATTCTTTCATTGAATTCTAATCCAGATTCAATCAGGATTTAAATTGGATTTATCGATTGGATTCCAATCCGGATTCCTTCAGGATCCAAATTGAATTCTTCTTTTGGATTCCAAACCCAAATTCTTAAGAATCAAACTTGGATTGATCCATTAGCTTTCAATCCCAAATTCTTTACGATCGAGGTTTGGCTTTCTCCATGGTGTATCAATGAAGAATATCCACGAGAATCCAATTTCCAAGGGTGACCTTTTAATACGAGCCAATTGATACGCGTCAACAAGTAGAACCGAGGATATCGATCCAACCGGATGCAGTAATGTCAGCCAAAAATAGGACAGGTCCTTTCCAGAGATATCTTTCGACCACGCGACGACCCATTGGGTTTCGAGCGTAAAAAGCGTCGATGGAAATCGACCGATCAATCAAAAAGTCGTACTAACTTTTTCCGAAGGTTTGAAGGGCGTCAGTGGGTAGCCAATGTTTCCAGAGTGCCGCGGTCTCATTGAAGTCGAGACCGATGTCCTCGTGTCCAAGGGCAGGAAAAACGAACTGTTCGGTGAACGTGTGCGACAGCAAATCGGTTAAATTCTTCAAGCAACGCAGTCGGAGTTCTTTGCTCAGCTTTTGGCTGTGCGACAAGGCGTCCCTGAAAAAAGACAACATTCAACGACGACACGTGGAAAATCATCAATTCAGGTCGACCAAAAGTGGATTCTCTCCGGTTTGGATTTCGATTCGAGTGATCTTTAATTCGCCGTTTCGAGCGTGATCGTTTGCTCGAACGTGCGAGAAGTAACGAGCCCTCGTCCACGTGCGGAATGCAAAGAGGATTCCCGCGGTTGTGTCACGGCTCGACGAACCTCTGCTCTCCCGTCGACTCGTGTAAACGCCAATTAGTGATAATCCATTTATCGGATAGACAAGAGAGAGTCTGAGTGTTCATGAGACGACATGGAGATAGGAATGTGTGAAACGACAAAGTTTCACGATTTTTTTTTCATTGAGGGGCCACGAGGTACGAACCTCAATATTTTATTCATTTTTTTACTTGCCTCAATATATTTTTTGACTTATCGATATATTTTTTTACTTATCGCTTGTCAGTTGTTCACTGCGCTGTTTCGTAACCTCCGCTGCTACGATAGCTGCCGTAAGCTGCAGCGGAGAAAAATGGCCCAAAAATATTTCCGAAAAGTTTTTCGCATTTTCCCAGTTTAATTTTACACTTTCGGCTAAAACTCGGGCATATTCGTAATCAGCAGAAAATTTTCGATTGAATAGACCCTTTAAAGAGTTGAAAAACGAAAAAAACATTTTTTCGACCTCCCCCGGCCACTTTCTGAGAATCTTGAAAATCGCGAAATTTCAAAAGGTCGTAGGGTGAGCTTCTTATATGCTATGGACATTCATTTGGTGGGTTTGGAAAAGGATTTTGCCTAACTTAAATAATGGCGTTGGATTCGTATCGATATCTCTTATAGTTTTCCCGGAGATTCAACTTGAAAAATCGCAAAAAAAGAGGCAAAGGGGTATGTATGGAAAAATTTGCAAAAATCGATGGTCCAACTTTAAAATTCTGCCAAAAATCAGAAAATCATCGGATTTTAATGATTAAAAAAGCATTTTGAAGACAAAATCACTCCGAAGAGAATAAGCGAAAAGTGGAGGACCAAATCCTAAAGGAAAAAAAGTTATCGACATTTTAGTGAAAAAGGTATTTTCCCAAAAAATCGAAAAAAATTTTTGATTTTTAAGATTTTTTTTAATGATCTATTTTGATGTAATTTGATCCCCTGAATACGAATCTACCATTAATTTCCGCAAAAACCCAAAATTTCTATGAAAAAATCGTAAAAAACACCTTAAAACACGTTTTTCTTTGCTTCGTTCCATGTTTTCGACAAAAATTTTATGATATTC
>JAPYZI010003090.1:0-19679 GCA_030523105.1 Ophioninae sp. A BG-2022a | reverse complement strand
AAAAATAATAAATATTTTTGAATTTTTGAGAAATACGTGTTTTTTTATTTGTTTAAACATATCATATTCCAAAGTAATTAAAAATTGTATGATCTTGGGTTACAAAGGGTTAATAGCTCTATGACGGAAGTGCTTGAATAATCAAATGTTAGAATCCATAATAAAAGTAGAAGCAATAATAAAGTAATATGAAACAAATTATAGAACAGTTTCAACACTTCGTGATAAAGATGATGATGATATAATTTATTATGAACTTTCGGGCAAACAATATAAAAATATATAAAACATGAGAAACTTGAAATACAAACTTATAACATTATAACTTAAAATTAGAAACTTAACATAATAGCTTAACCTTGACAAAAAAAAATACACTGTTCATAGAAAGTCTACCTAATTAATTAATTTATGGTGTAAAGATAATCAAAAAAAGAAAAGAATATAAATCAATGGAAAGAATATAAATCAATAAAAATTAGACAATTTGCATTCAGCAAATATGCATTCGCATCACGTTTAAAAACATCAAGCGACATTTGAATTTTTAGCCGATCTGGAGATACTGTCTAAATTCCTGAGAGATACCGGAGATAGAGATCTGGAGATACTGTCTAAATACCAAAGAGAGATACTGTCGCAATTTTTTGTGAAAGTCCATGAAGTTCGTGCAAATAAAAACCACTGATGCTATCAACGTTGCATTCTATGTTTTTTTATATCCGAACAAATTTTTTCTGCGTTTTCCTGTGATACGTAAAGTGTCATATATCAAAAGGATTCAGCATACGCAATAGCGCGTACATTCGTAGGCGTTCGAAGATACCTAACGATCTACCGAGTGACAACAGCTTTTTATCCGTCGGTAATTTATCCATTATTTTAATTTTCTCCCACGTGTTGTATACGTATATTAGCGCTTTACATCTTGAACCTTGAACTTTAATATACAATGAAATTGAAACGTGCGAGGGACTGCAGTGTGATAGCAATGACAGTTATGCTCAGGTAAGCATTACTAATCTTACGTGCACAAACATACACGCGCATTCGCATTAATACGAGTCGATTATGTTTGAAGCGTATCGACAGTTCCGCGACTCTCGAAATACAGGAGACAATAGCGACCTGGCAGTGCTACGATTCAACAAATCTGCTCGTACGATAAACTTTGTTCCAAACTATCTTTAGATAGCAGTGAACGAAAAAAAGAGAGGCGCATAGATAGGAAGATTGACGACTCGGAGATGAGCGCCGCAACGGAATTTTCGAAAACTAATTTTCACACGCGGCGTGTAAGATTTTCGGGAAATCGTAAACGAATACGTATAGATTGTAATTCCCACAGATTTTCTAAAATATGAGATGGAATCGAATAATTGATGTCCCAAAATCATGTCTCTGAAGTTTGCTGTATCGCAATCCGATGATATTTTTTTTCTCATTTTCTTATTTCCTTACTTCCGTTACTGTGCGAAATATTTTTTTTTTTTCAGGTAGCCAAAGAAATATTTTTTTTCAATAATCGTATTTTTTTGTGCGCGTTCGATAAGCTTTTAACGGAAAGGGCAAAGTTTTTCATATGTACATAATTTCCACTACTTTCTTTTATTTTCAATTCTATAATTTCCATAATTCCATAATTCCAAAAAAACTTTTTCCATAATTTCACATAATTTCCACTACTTTCTTTTATTTTCGATTCTAAACATTTCCAACCGAATGGGCCGAGGCTGTCTCTTAAGGGCATGACGAACATTGCGACAGAGATAGTCGAAAAGTTTAAAACCACGATTACTCAAGAATGAAACGTTTTAATTGAAAATGGCGACCGGGGGGGCCTCGGTGCCATCGTCCTGAATGTACACACCAAATTTCATACGGATTCGTTCAGCCGTTTGAGAGAATAGTGCTTTCAAAATTTCGAAGTGGACGGAGGCGCGTTCCCGGTTTCTCGTCGCGATTTCTCGAGGATGAAACATTATTATCAAAAATGAGGAGAACGGGGACCTCGGTGCCATCGTCTCGAATGCACACAACAAATTTCGTACCGATTCGTTCAGCCGTTCGAGAGAATAATGGTTCTAAAATTTCGAAGTGGACGGAACCGTGTTCGTCGTGTCCTTAAGCAAAGGGAGCATAAAAGAATACGAAAGACAATAGGAAATATCGCAGTAGGGCATCGTAATACGCACAAAGCCCGAAAGAATAGAATACACCGCCGAACGCAGGGAATAAATACAACATCTGTGATTTCCGTGTAATATAGATGGGGCAAGCGTGCGTGTGAGTATGTATAATATCGATTGAATTATTGATTCCTCTTCCATTTGTACGCGTTTTGTCGAATTATCATTATTCCTACTATCGCTCCGGATCCGGTTGTTTTGCTTCCCTCCGCACTCCCCGTTTCAGTGACGCTCCGTATGACTAATTAATTAGCGAGAAATCACGGGACGATTGGAGGTTATCGGCCGCCGGGTTTGTCACCCGTCCGAGCAATCTGGCGTCACGAGAAAAGATAAATCAACGGACCGGGTGCTGTGGGGGAGGAGGGGTGACAAAGAAAAAAACATCAAGTAGCAAATTACGACCCCAGGAAACGATACCGGAAAAAGATAAGACAAGCAAGAGAATATTCACGAAGGAAAGGAAGAGGGATTCGTGTGGATGTCTGTTCCTATAAAAATAAAGAAAGCAGAACATAAAAAAAGAAAATAAAAATCTATGGAACAAATAGAATGAGAAAAACCTATAGAAGAAATCGGAAGTGGACGAGCAGTAAAAAAAAAAGGTCGAACGGGAGAAACAGGAAAAACGAGAGGAAAATATATTTTCTATATGTGTTGGTTCCAATTGCTGACAGCGTTACACCCACCGCTGGACAGTCCTTCGATTCGTTCATTCTCTTCGTTACGAGCCTTTCACGTACATCCAATAAATGAATTCCTCGTCAGAGTCAAACAGAGTGCGAGATAAATTAATGAAACGTTATCAATAGAATTGCAGTCTGGTAACACGAAAGATGCATTCGACAGCATTTTTTCGCCAATTTCGGTTAATTGAAGAAGAACAGTGTAATTGTCAATAACCAGCTAGATTCAAAAATAAACAAAAGACTCATTTTCTTTAATAGTGAGTTTGATTATCGTGTTAACAATTATCTTTTTTTTTCATCGAAGTTTGGAAAAAAATGACGAAATGTTTAACGTCAATTTTAACCAATGTAAACCATCGTAATTTTACCAAATAGAATAGAAAAAAAAACAATGGTCTTGAATTTCGCATCGTTTCGATCCAATAAAATTATTTTTCTCAATTTTCTTATTTTCTTAGTTCCATTATTTTGCGGATTATTTTTTTTCAGGTTTGAATATAAATTATCACTATAAAGTTTTGAATAATTATTGAGGTACTTTCTCGCAGTTTTTGCCGAGTTTTTAAAAGATTCAATTACAAATGTATAATTTTTAGATTTTTCCCTATACTTGTAATATAAAACGTCATTGCTTGTCAAATTTCATAGTCAACAGGAAATACCCTATAAATTTGCATTCCCTTAAGATTTGAAATATACGTTTTTTTTTTGCTGCATTAACGGCCGTATCTTCTTTTTACGTTAACTAAGAAGTGTGATTTTTTCAGAGCTTTGAGGGACTGTAGACCCGAGTGTATGGTTTTAGTTTCGACTCGATATCTCCACGCGTTCCTAAGATAAAGAGTCTTGATTGACAGACGGACGAACCGACAATAAAGCGATCCTATAAGGGTTCCGTTTGTTCCTTTTGAGGTACGGAGACCTAAAAAACGAAAAAAAATTGAAAAATAATCATTTTCGTTGGAAACTTCGATCTCATAAAAACCCAGCAATCCCGAAACTTGTATACAGTATAAAAAAAAACCAAACCAAAATTGATTTTGGTTACTCTGGATGAACAATCAAAGAAATCAAAGGAGCGTTTACGTTGCGAAGGGAAAATTTTATTCGAAGGTTAAGAAGGAGAAACGAAAAGAAAAAAAAAAAAAAAACGAAAGGAAACGAGTATGCGATTCATCGACCTCCGCGTCAGTCAGTGGAACACGTCAACCCGACTAGCTCAGAATACTCCTCCTGGCGGAATACGGGCGTACGGGATCACGATGACGTTATTGACTCGAAAAGCGCGTGACAGCACAGGGGCAGAAGGTCGAAGGGTACGTGATGGAGGGAACGTCCTCTCTTCTGGCTGAGACTACAGGGCCGAACGCTTTTTTTCGTCTGTGCTGTACGTTGGGGATCGTCCCCCTTAAATGATTCATTGTTCGTGAAGGCGGAGAGTGGCGACGCAAAGGATTCATATATATGTGGAAGAGAGAGAAAGTATAAAGAAAAAGAGTAAAAGATATGGAGCATTCTAACAAATCGATGCAAACCTTCCAGGGTCGTAGCCCTGAATATCTAGAAATTTCTCCTCAAAATCTTTTTTTTTTTTCATGGACTTAAAGTTCGCACGAAATTCCTTTTCACATTTTTTTTATTTCCTCGGGTCCATTATTTTGCCAAATATTTTTCGTCAGGTTGGAACTCTGGATTATCACAATAGAGATTCTAGAAAATCTGGGAATATCTGTATCATTAGAAATATAAGTTTTTACAAATTTTACCTCCTCTTCGGAGTGACTTTCCTTTGCCGAGATCCCGAAAAATGATTTTTACGATATTTTTCGGGTAACCAGAAGTTGACGATACAATTTCTTTGAAAATAAAAAATTAAAAAAGAAAACAAATTCGTTGCGTCTCAACGATGAGAACCTCGATTCCATTAACAAAAATATTTTTCAAAACGTTTGTAGACTTTTCTTAGCTGGAATCTAGTAAAGAAAATTTGGGAAGGAAAAATGATATATTTTCGTTGCGTCTCGATAAAGTAAATTTTATAAAACTCGGTTGTTTATATTTATAGTTAAGCTACAAAAAAAGAATAAGACCGAAGTAGCGCTGAGTCAGAAGAAAATATAAATTTACCAACGTACAATGATACTGCCAGTTTGGAGAATGATGAAGAAAGAAAAAAAAAGTAATCGTCAACGGTACCTCGAAGCAGGGTGAAAACTGAATGAGCGTGCCCTTTTGTATCGATGTATGTATATGTTGTATGCAGCCATTTTACGTAATGGGTAGAAGGAAAGTGCAGGGTGGCATCACGGGGGGTGAAAGAAGCTTCCATTCACAGCCCAAATATCACGAGACCATACAGCATAGCGTGTATCGATCCATATATATACCAACATACTACTTACGTACATACGTCCTATATTCACATACACATTCAATTGAAGGGCAACAGCATAATTATTCTTTCCCACGCGTCTACGCTAGAATTGGATCGATTCCCGAAAATACACGGGGCTAACAATTGCGCTGAAAACTCGCAGCGCACGACATTCTTTTATTTTTATTTTTATTTTATTTTTCAAATTATTATTATTAAATAAAAAATAAGTTTTAGAATTTCCGATAAAGCTACGTAAAATGAGAATTTTACAACGCGTTATGACGTGAAAGTTTCCATCTATTGGATGCAATAAAAACGTATTCTCAAAATTTTCGAAATTACTTTGGCAAATTTTAATCGTAAAAATTTTGGTAATATTTTTTTTAAGATTATTATTCAACGGTCTTTGACGTAAATCGGTAAAATATCATTTTTTCTAATAATGAACATTGGTAAGTTGAACATTGTTTGGGTTAGATTCCAACGATGTGAAATTTTCTACCCTGCTTTAAATTAATTTCCGTTCAACAGTATTGAAGAGACTGAAGGTTTATCTTCAACACACAATTTCAGATAATTTCAAAGATCTAATTTCCTTTTTCGTTACGCAAAGTTTTTGATAACAGGAAAAAAATGAAATTTCTTAAATAAAAATATTGAGTAATCGAAAAATTATCGTTTTCGTTGGATTCCAATCGTGAAAACGGCAAAACCATTGAAACGATAGTTTTAAAAATTTCACGTATTTAAAAAATTTAACGTACAAGATCAAAATATCACTTGTACGTTTTTACGTACAGTTCTTCAAAATTTACAACTCCTAATCATGAAATTTCTAATCTTGTATTTGTTAATTTGCATAATCAATAAAAATCAGAAATAAACAATGAAAAAATGTATCGTTCGGCAACGAAAATGTCTGTTAACTGTCTAAAAGTTTCGTTGCCGAATTTGAGCTCCGACAAAATCATCAAAATCATCAAAACCATCAAAATAAAAATCATTTTTCGATATCATCAAAAAAAAAGAAAAAACATCGGGATCTGTCGTGTCAAATTTCGATCGATCGCTGACGCGTGGTGTTAAAAATTACCCCACCTATTCCCGTACACAACACACACTTTTATCACGTCTAGGGGCGGAGAGTAAAGAAATCGTTAGACACGAGGAAAAAAGCTTCGAAATCTCGAAATAAAAAATTCATAAATGACAAATAAAATTGTCGAATAAAACTCTAAAATATTCATTAACAAAATGTATCATTACAATGGAGTATATCACTTTTATAAGATTGCATAAACAATTTTTAAACATAAATAGTTAGTTCGCAATCCCCAAGAAAAATTTGGATGGGAAAAATGATTGTTATTTTTTGGTGCTCGTAACACCAGCCGTAATGTGCCGATATATAACTATATGCATAAATGTGTAGGCGGATGATGATCGACGTATACAAATGGGTAGTTTTCAACGTTTGTCTCTAGTCTTCGTCGATTTGCCTTACCGCGTCATGGCGCTCGCCTTGGCACAATTTTTGTCGGTTTGCATTCATAATTCTTTTTGCGAAGAAAGTAGGGGCGCGAATAAAAGTTTGATCAAGCGACGAACACGAAAATTTCTGGTTTTTAAATTGATCGTCCTGAAATATTAATAGGAAGAAAAAGTCACTCTTGTACAAAAAAAAAAAAAACGAACGAGAAAGGGTGTTTCTTTGGCGAAAGATTCCTTTCACAATCTGTGACATTATAGATACATTGTTTCAGGGAATAATAATAATTCAGGAAATATTAATTCATTAATAAATTAATTTATTAATTTCAAATTTATTTATAAATAAATTAATTCATTAATAACTTGTTTATTCATTTCAGGAAATATTAATGAAATAATATGAAATTTTATTCTATCATCAAATTAAGTGCATATAACCCCCATAACGTTGAAGCATTGTACAGCATTGTACAGGAACAAAAAAAAAAGATTGTTTTTCGAAATCCCAAAATATTACGCCTTAACTTACAAATTTTCAGAGTTTTTCTTAAAAAATGCATTATTTTAATTTAAGAAAACAAATTTAGGAATGGTTCGGAACAAAAACAAAAAAAGGTCTAAGAATAATCTATATTTAATACTTTTCACTTAACGAGTGAACATTTGATCAATTTAGAGATTACATAATGAGATTGAAGTTTGCAAAGTTGCGGTGCAACGAAAATGCTTATTTAACAATTTCTCTATTTCTTTTTTTTACAAAAATCGTAATCTATATACCTCAATCATTACTCGAATCTTTATAGTGACAATCCATCGTTCAAATTAAAAAAAAAAAAGAAAATATTTTGCAAAACAATGGAACTACAAGGATGAAAAAATGCGACAAAAAAATGTTATTGGATTGCAACGGAGCGAACTTTGAGTTGATCGAATTTGACAAATTTTTGCTCGCAATGATAACTCGACAGCGGCTACGTTAAACGCTCTTACAGTTCAGCGTATAGCCCGCGCTTAGTGTTCTGCGATTATAATTTTGTATGTATATAACGGTTGCTCTGGGAACACGTATATACGTGCCAAGAACAAGTGTAAGCTACTGCACGTTTCGCTGTAGAGCTTTCCCTCGCCGCAGCGAGTACCGCATCGGTTCATTCGTTCTGAATCATCGTTGCAACCCTATGACATTTTTTATCTCGCATTTTTGTTTCCTTCGTTCCATTATTTTTCGAAATATTTTTCTTCAGATTATCATTATAAAGATTCGAATAATTATTGAAGTACTTTGGTCACGATTTCGGTAAATAAAAAAATATAGAAATTGACAATACATTTGAGCATAATAATATCCATCGACAAGAAAATTAATATTCGAGAAGTGTTGGTAATTAACGTGTTCAATTATTATTGCAATCCAATGAAATTTTTTTTCTCGTGTTTTTTATTCCCTTAGTTCCATTATTTGGTGAAATATTTTTTTTCAGATTTGAATGATAGATTATCACTATAAAGATTCGAATAATTATCGAGGTAACTTGCTTACGATTTCGGTAAAAAAAAAAATAGCGAAATTTAAAAATAATGATTTTCGATATCATTTTAACGATATCATGAAATCCATAGCCGATAGTATATAGTTTTTAAATATTGTTGGTTTCTCGTTTCGAATCTTATATTCCACGATAAATTTATCCATCAGCAGTATCGTTTTTTTTAAGTAATTTCTTATTAATTTTTTAATAATCAAAAATTCCTTTTATTAAACTCTAAAAAAAAAACATAAAAGTTTCTCCTTGTTTTCGATAGTTAGTGGTTTCATCCGTTAATGAGCGAAAAGTAAATGTTTGCATACTGCTTAAAAAATAAAACAACGCGAATGAACAAATGAACACTTTCTGCGTGTATTCCAAGCATGGAAACGTTTCCGAATAATTAAAAACATTGATTACGGGTAAGCAGACAGTTGCACTCGGGTTTTAAGGGGGATTTCGACGAGCACATCCAGTTTCCGAGAGGCACTCGCGTCTCGGACGATCCCTCTGACAAAGAAACTGCCCCAAGAGCCGCGAAAGAGGCTGCCCGCTAGTGCTCGTTTGGAGATGACTCGTTGTAATTAAAGCCGAAGAAAGCGCGGAGGTTGTTGGCTCGGAAGGTTTCGTCTATGTTAAATGTGATATGCAGTGGAAGCACGGATCGTAAGGCCTCCCAAAGTGTTAAAATATGTGTATAATATGCCGTGGGGCTAATAAGAAATCTCGAAAATTATGGGTGTTTCTTATGATTTTTTTTTTCATGAAAGGAGTACACGTAGAAATTTAGATCTTTGAATATATTTTGTTTCATATTTTAATAGTTTGAAAAAAAATATATACACACTTTTTTTCATGCCAATTCCTCATCGTCTATATTAATGTTTAGAAGGAGATTTCAAAAAAATTGCCGCACGGCTGGAGTCCTCTCTCACGCTGTAGTTATCGGGATAAAACAAAATTAAAATGATTCTTAAATACAAGACACATACGCTGTTGGAAAACCAGGATTTTTGAAATATGTGTAAAATTCAGCAAATGACAGCTTAATAAAGTCAATTTTGTCATTTTTCATGAAATTTTTGCTATATTTGAAGGCAAAAGTAGATTTTATTTTTGGAATTCAAAATAATATTGAGGTTCACCAACAAACTGATGATATAACGAAGAATTGTGAAAAATTTCATCGAAATCGGTGGAATAATTTCGCGGTAATCACTCCAGGAAAAAACATAATTTTGAGAAAAACGTGGCCAAAGTTGCAATTGCAAATTTGAAAAAAAAAAAAGAATTCGATATTCCGAAATTTGTAAATGGTCCTCCTGCCTTAAGAGGTTGTACTGCAAATTTCAAATAATTCGGGTCGTAAAGCAACTCAAATCCAACAGAGGTCCAATATGTTCGGAAAATATCGTAGATTAAGGGGCAACACCATAATTACAGTGCAGTTTTCCCTCAAAGCAAATTCGTTTTTTTTTTTTTATCAACAATGGTAAATGGACTGATAAAAACTACTAAAGTTTCGGCAGCAATGAAAGAAAATGGATTTTCATTGATGTTTTTTTCAATCGCCTGTTGATCACCTCTGCGTTTCGTTACTGATGCCGAACTTTTAATCCTCCAGGATAATCCGAAAGTAGTGAAAATTAAAAAAACGTGAATTTTATCATGTATCATCCGATTAATTAGATGGCGATTGAGCTCCCAAAGGAAAATCAACGGTAATCCGATCGAGTAAATCTAGGAAAAAGTATACTCGTCGCGGTGAGCCATGGTCATAAGTTTTCGAATGAAACGAAGATGGAATGTATATCGTGTGAAAATCAGCGTAGTTGAGGAGACCGAGAGAGAACCAGAGATTGAAAGAGACGAGGAGAAGAGGGAGGCAAAAAGGGATGAACTTCGTCTCCGGTGGAGCAAAAACTGCTTTCATCTCGATAGTAGGGCGCGAAGCAATTTATTGCCTTGATACTCTCATCTATCGTTCTGTCCTTTCTGCGCTCCCTCGTATCCCCCGACTCGATTCTCCTTTCCGCGAATTTTATCACGCTTTCTTCAAAATCCACTTGCGTCTTTCATCGCACAGCCTATTACCAAGTGTTTTCGATGTATCGTAAACCAAGAACAACTCCAGGCTTTCATTTGAGGTGGCGTGTTTTCCGTTAAGGAATTCTCGAGTTAGCTGGCTCGATGAATATTATTATGATAATTTATATGATTTCTAAACGAAAAAAAAAACAAAAAAAAATGAGAATTTCTCGTATCTTTTGAGGTAAGAAGACTATTTAAAAGTTCAAACATTATGAGTTTCTTATGATTTTTTTTTTAATGGAAGGAATACACATAGAAATTTGGATTTTTAAATACGTTTTGTTGCATATTTTAATTGTTTGAAAAATATATATATATACACACTGTTCTTTTTTTCATACAAATTGCCAATTCTTATGATTTTTTTTTAATGGAAGGAATACACATAGAAATTTGGATTTTTAAATACGTTTTGTTACATATTTTAATTGTTTGAAAAAAATATATATATACACACTGTTCTTTTTTTCATACAAATTGCCAATTCTTATGATTTTTTTTTTAATGGAAGGAATACACATAGAAATTTGGATTTTTCAGCACGTTTTGTTACATATTTTAATTGTTTGAAAAAAAAATATATATACACACTGTTCTTTTTTTCATACAAATTGCCCATCGTCTAGATTAATTTTTAGAAGAGAATTTTCAAAAAAAATGTCCGCACTGCTGGAGTCCTCCCTCACGCTGTAATAATCGGAAAAAAAATCGAAATTCTTTATTCCCTTTTATTACTCAATAATGTTTTTATAATTGGGATACAGAGTCCGATGAAACAAACACTTTGTTTCACTGATTCATCTTTGTCGATAATACTATCAATCGTGATACTGTCGTTGTTTTTTCGTGTCTGAACGCTGCTGCGATTCTTTGCACGTAAGGCGAGCGAAAATAAATGAAAAGAGAAGGAATAGCGAAATGAGGTAGGATGGAGAAGGGGTTCCACAACAAAGTGGAAAAGGTCGGTCATCGTTGGCATACGAGATACCGACGTACGTCGTCGGGACCAACGAGAAGGACGATCGATAGTGCCGAGTGACACACCGTATTATAACCTCTATGCGGTATGGTGTCTAACGTCTGCTACTTCGCACGTATGCGAATACGTAGTTGGCGCGCTTTACGATCCCCCTGTACGTAAGACTGAGTCGGGGCTGCTTTCAGCTCACCGCAAACCCACGGGGTTTCCGAACAGCTCCGTAAATATTTGTTCGATGCTGTTCGCAACCTTTGCATCCTTGGAATACACGAAATTAATTTTCATCGTGTTGACCAATTTGCTCGCACGTTCAATCCGTGATAACCGCTCAAACGCTCTTCGTGAACCTTAAGGTCACTTCGAAGGTCGTTCTCATATTTTTATTTCTGCGGTTCCATTATTTCGCCAAATATTTTTCTTCGGATTTGAATGCTGGATTATCACGATAAACATTTGAATAATTATCGAGGTATTTTTTATTACGATTATGGTGGAAAAAAAATAATAAAAAATAGAAAAATATTAATTTTCGATGCGAATTTCAGTACAATAATGTTTTTGGAGATGGACCTCGCATCGTTTCACCGCAATTTAGTTTTTTTTCTCATTTTTTTTTTCATTTTCTTTCATCGTTTTGCGAAATATTTTTCTTCGGATTTGAATGCTGGATTATCACGATAAAGATTCAAATAATTATCGACGTATTTTTTATTACGATTATGGTGAAAAAAAAAAATAGAGAAATTGAAAAATATTAATTTTCGATGCGAATTTTAGTGTAATAACGTTATTGAAATAAACCTCGCATCGTTTCACCGCAATTAAGTTTCTTTTCTCATTTTTTTTCATTTTCTTTCATTGTTTTGCGAAATATTTTTCTTCGGATTTGAATGCTGGATTATCACGATAATGATTCGAATAATTATCGAGGTATTTTACTTACGATTTCGGTGAAAAAAAAAACAATAGAGAAATGGTTGAATTGTTAATTTTTGTTGCACCGCAACATTGCGAACATTAATCTCATTTTTGGAGATCCTTAATGACTTATATACCCTCTCGATAGTTGAAATATTTATACCAAATTTCCAAAATTTCACAAAATCATTCGTCAAGGCAACTCATATTGAAGTGGAAAATCTAATTAATGGATGATATTGAAGTTCGCAACGTTGCAACGCAACGAAAATTATAATTTTTTTAATTTCTCTATTTTTTTTCCTTCCACTGTCATCGTAAGTAAAATACCTCAAAAATTATAAAAATCTTTGTTGTGATAACCGAGAATTCAAATATGAAAAAAAAAACATATTTCGCCAAATAATAGATCTAAGGAAATAAAAAAAAAGAGAAAAGAAATTTCATTGGGTCGCAACGATGCGAACTTCAAGTCTGTATTAATGGATGCATTGGAGTTCGCTACGTTCCGGCGTTGTAAGTTACAAAACTTTCCGGTAGACTTGATATTGTCCAATCTCCAATGTTTCTTCGAATAGCATTTTGATTTTTGATTTTCAATGGGACGCTTTTTGAATCGTTGCTCATAGAATCAATCGTGCAATTCAATACGACGAAATTCTCATTACCCGTTGCAACGATGCGAACTTCTTTCGAATAATTTAGTTTCGTCTTTCACCGTATTCTTTGTCATGTCCGTCAGGAATTCTTCCCGTTCAATACATTTTTTCGAGCACAAAAGAACGTACGTTGAAAGGTTGGAAGGCTCGCAGTGACGAAGCTTCCTTGGCAATCACGTGAAACGAAAAACTGTCGCGAAGAGCCTTTTGTGCGCGCACGAGAGATTTTTTTTTTTTTTTTTTTTTTTTTTCATGTATATAGAAATGTTGGTGGAATTGTGCGGCCCCTCGCGAAACGAGTCTCGAGTTGCGTAAAATGTAGGTAATGCGACCGAGTACGAGCAAAACGTGTTAAAGGGCATGGTTCATTTGTTGAAGGTGATATCGCCGATGACGTCATCAACCGCGTGACGTATTAGCCTTCTTTCAATTTATCGGGAATAATTTCACTTTTTCACCAACTTCTTTTTCAACGATTTGTTCATTTTTTAAAAAAATACTGATTTATTTTTAACTTCGAGCTGTGCGATAATCATGCGTCTTCTATTATCTCCAACCTAATCAATTATTTTATATCTATTATTGATAATAATAAGTCATCCGAGCGTCTTGATTTAACTTGTTAAACTGATAATATTTTTTCAAACTGACAACGTTTTTTCATTCTCGAAACGGTTGAATTTGAGTTTAATCATTTTTCAAAGTGGAAAATTGATGGACTCGATCGCGTCGATGAGACGCAATGAAATTTTGTTTCTCAATTTTTTGATTTCCTCAATTTCATTGTGTTACAAAATATATATATATTTTTTAGATTTGAACTCTAGATTATTACAGCAAAGACTGGAATAATCATTGAAGTATTTAAGTTGTGATTTTGGTGAAAAAAAATAGATTAATTAAAAAAGAATTATATACATTGCGACGAAACGAAAATAATTATTTTACAATTTCTCCATTTTTTTTTTACCGAAATCGTAAGCAAGATACCTCAATAATTATTCGAATCTTTTTAGTGACAATCTATCATTCAAATATGAAAAAAAAATGTCGTCAAATAATGAAAAAGAGAGTAAAAAAAAATGTCATCGGATCGCAACGTAGCGAACTTCAAGTCCATCAATCCGCTAGGCACAACCTTAAAATTGGCCGGTGTTGGCGCTCGCGCAGCAAGGAGATTGGACGAAACTTTGATGCATCAATATTCATCGCGATGTGCCGTATACTGGATATTGTATAATTCCGTGCACATGAGCGGAGACGCCTTTCTCTCTATGAAACTCGAGTGGACGCATCCGGAATGCATTTGTCCACGGACATATACAAATACTTGTGTTCACATTGGTTGGATTGGACAGAGTAACGAAGAGACGCTTTGTACTGCCGCGGAATCTTGGAAGCTAGTCGAGTCAACAAAGGCGTCAGGATGTCTGTTCGGAGAGCATTCGATACATCCACCCAACGCGTTTAAATCGCCAACGACGTAATTATTCCTGGCGAATGCTCGTTCACCCGAGCGATTATTCTTTTTTGTATTAACATTGTCAAAAGCATATGGGCGATGATTGAAACGATACCGAACGGTGATTCAGCTGTTTTTGTCAGTGTTGCGATTGTCAAGCGACCTTCGCTTCGGTCCAATCGTAAAAACGTACCGAGAGAGAGTATTTTCTGCCGAGATACATCGCACAGAAGTCTAAACGTTAAATTCATATAAACACTAGGGGCGGTCCTTATTTTTCGTGATTTCGAATTTTACTGCTCACTAATCATGATTGTCTACAGAAGCTATTTTCCCATAAGCAAACGCTATTTTTTACAAATATTTAACTATTTAGTAACTATTTTTAGCTACTTTTACAAATATTTAACTATTTAGTAACTATTTTTAGCTATTTTTACAAATATTTAACTATTTAGTAACTATTTTTAGCTATTTTTACAAATATTAAACTATTTAGTAAAAAAAATCGAAAATAATTAATATATTATTAATATTATTATTAATATTAATATTATTATTATTATTATTATTATTATTATTATTATTATTATTTTAATTTTCTCTGTGTAATGTCACATCAGATCTTAATTAATGTATTATTATTATATAAAGAAAAATAGATTCGCAAATTTTCAAAAATTTCAACAGTTTTTTTAATATCTACCTGATAATGCCACAAACAGCGTTATCAAAGGAAAAAGGAAGTGCATATTTATCTTCGCCTCGAAAAAGATGCGTCAGTTTTTATTAGATTGGTCCTTATTTTTGATAATTTCGAATATTACTGATCGAACCGGCCAAAAAGGTTACTGATGTATATAAAAAAAATATGTATGAATACATTTTAAAGAGTGTCTCGCCAAAGGAGTGAATATTTTCATTTAATTAACACGGGTGTATGGACCAGTGGCGGTATATTTTTTTTGTTTGGTTTAATATCGCTCCGAAAAATTTGATACTTGTTGAGCGTCTCTATTATAATTATAGGTACTTCAGAAAAAAATAAGAGTATTTAACGACAAAAGTTTTGGAAGAAAAGCTCGGCTAACATCAAATATTGTTCGAACCGTTAAAAAACTGCCAAAATTTTTGAAAATTTGCAAACCTATATTTCTTTATACAATAATAATACATTAATTAAAATCTGGTGTGGTATTTAAACCGGTATTTAAATTAAAAAATAATAATAATAATAATAATAATATATAAATTATTATCGATTTTTTCACCAAATAATTTAATAGTCGTAAACAATATTATCTGAACTTAACACGTTTGCTTATGGGAAAATAGCTTCTGTAGACGTTCATGGTTAGTGAAACGAATGGAATTAAATCGACGCAAATTCCGAACGTGTTTCATCATTAAAATTTATGCGTCATTGAGTATTTTTATTATTCATTAAAATATATATTTTCATTGCGCCGCAACGTAGCGAACTTCGATCTCATAGCTTAATCGAGTTTCCAATGATTCATGGATTTACGAGTTATTCGTATCGCAAAAAAAAAAAAAAAAAGAATCAGCAGGTATCCGATAATCAGGTACGTATTTGTATCGCCGCCTTAAGGACGAAAACTTCAAAACTTACTGCAATCCATGAAGGATCCCCACAACAGCGCCGGGTATGACGAAATCGTCGCTTCCCACTCGCCATCGATGACCGAAAGTAACGAAGCCTGGCATTTGAATAATAACAATGGGAACAGAACTATGCAAACAGAAACGCACAAACAACGATCCAACGAGTTAGAATTCTTCTCTTTTTGCACTTAACAAGCCCTCGTCTTGTACGAATCCACTCAGGCTCTATTTGCCGGGATTCCCTATGATCGCGGACAAAACCGAGTCACGTGTGCTCCGTATTCTCCCCCTCACGAAACCAGTAGGGAGCGCGTAGTCGAATCTTTCTCTCTCTCTCTCTCTGTCTCTTTCGCGTCCGCAGTCAATGGTGAAACCACGTGGGCACATGATCCGAGTTACGTACTTTCCAGCATCATAGTTTGCACCAACTTCACATTTTTAATAATGTCGCCAAGAAAATAAATCAATCGAGGAAAATATAAATGAAAAATCGGGGTTTAACATTTCGAAATTAAGATTTGAAGATTCTGTTTGAGTTTTTTTTTATCGCAGCGTATGTTACTTTTTAATAATGAAAATTCATTAGGCTTTAATAATTAACTTAAATATAATTCATTTTTTTAATTCTTGATTTATATTTATTTATATTTTTTGTATTATTTATTAATTCAATTTATTCATTCACTTCAATAATTTAATAATTCAATACAATTGATAGTTCGGGATTTAAAAAATTCAAGTTCAAAGTCGAAGTACAAAACTTGACTTCATATAGTCCAAACTAAAAAGTTAACTTTTGAATTTCAAGTTCAAAACTAAGATTAAAAAACAAAGTGAAAGTTGAGAGTTGACGTTCGATTTTAAAGTTGCTTAAGTCGAATTCAAGTTGAAGTTTGAAAATTCAAGGTCAAAGTTAACGTTTTATTATAAATCACCAAAGTAGATGGATAAGTGAGTAACGAACTTCTTCACCTTTACAAATTAATTTAATATTGATATTTTTTAATAAAGTACTTTGAAGACGTTGTAATTTGTCGATTCTTTATATCGTAATAACTTGTTTTTTAATTGGCAATAGTAACTTTTCTTTATCAAATTCTTCGAGCGGGTAATCCTTTGCCATTTATTTTGTCATCGATCATCTTGAACGCGATTGAAATCGATTCGTCAAAAAACAAGGAAACCGTTCCGCGAAAACGAGACATGTTTTTTTTCTCGTAAAGACCGATCGTACGAAACGAGCTGTAAACGTTCCAACGAAACGGGAAAAACTGACTCGATGTTTCCTCGTGCGAGTCGCGCAGCACATGTTTGCGTAATTGTCCGCTCTGTATCTCGCCCTCTCCTTTCTTTATCGGCCTGCGTACTTTCCATCTCTGTTGCACCGTCGGTGACGTAAACAAAAAATGTGGCTGGTGTGAGGAGGCGTTCGGTCTTGGGTCTGTTGTGTCAACCGCGCAGCCAGAGAAATAGAAAACTGTCAGAGTCATCGGTACCGATATTTTTTCGTGCGTTCCTAAATTTTCAAACATTTTCCATTACTTTGCGCAATATTTTTTGTCGTATTTGAATAATAGATTATCACTATAAAGATTCGAATAATTATTCAGGTAGCTTGCTTTGCGATATCGGTAGAAAAAAATTGAAAAATTGAAAAATAATTATTTCCGTTACTTCACGAACTTCGATCTCATAAAATAGATGGCGCTAAAATAGATTTGAATTATAAATTATTACTTCATTTTATACTTCATTTGTTGATAAAATATAATTATTCTGTACCGGAAATCCATGAAAAATGAAATGAGAGATTATTATTAAATAAATACATTTTCTCATTTGTGAAATAAATAAGAAATAAATTAAATAAATATATAAATATTATTATGTACGTATACAAAATTTAATTAAATAAATTTTTTATTAAATAAAGGAGAGATTATTATTAAATAAATAAATATTATTAAATAAATGATGAAATAATAAATGAGGAGATTATTATCAAAGTTTGGTAAAAAATCGCGGAATATCCTAGGACACGAACTCTATTAAAACTTGGAAAATTGACTTTACACAGGCATCGGTTCGTGTGCTCGCAGTCAATTACATCGTGCGACCCGCGCGAGGATGAAACGAGAGAACGGAAATTCGACACCTACGAAACCACGTACACTAGAATATTAAATGGACTACGAGATTTCGTAACGAGAAGTTTTCGTATCGTATAAACGAAATCCAACACAATCATTAGAAATCTCATATTGGGATTTGTAATGCGTGGTATATGCGCCCGGATTAATCGTGAAAATTCACAGTCGGTTGTATCTGATGCCGTTCGTGTATTATATTTGGGAATCGTACATGGAATATTCATGAACAGTTATTTTCACGATTGTTATTAATATCCAAATCCTTTTTCCATCGATTTACGACTGTACAAAAAATCCTAAAAAATGAAATCTTAGTTTTCCATTATCGGACTGAATTTTCTTTCAATCTTATTTTTTCATTATTTCTCTAAAATTGTATTTATCGATAATTTTGATAATTTCGATAATAATAACGATAATTTCGATAACTTCGATAATAATAACGATAATTTCGATAACTTCGATAATAATGTAACATTATTTCGCTAAAATTATATTTTATCGATTTATGCTGTACATCTGTAAATAAGAATTCTGAAAAATGTTCGTGTGACTTTCGGGCGGTGCCAATGGGTCAAGAAAAAAAAATGACGAAAATTTAAAAATAGCATATTTGTTACGTTTCAAGGATGGAAACTTGAGCGCCATCTTTAAAGAATCCTTCGTCAAGCAACATCGGTGTGATTTCAATGATTGAATTGCACTGAATATTCATTAATATATTTTTTTATCGTTTCTTATGATTTATCATTGCGTCAACATTCATTCGTTACGAACGGTCGAAAAAAAATGTAGTTCGCATCATTGCGCATCAACGCAATGAAACATCTTTCCTCTTTTTCTTTAACTTTTTTCCCCTTATTTTCATTATTTTGGGGAATATTATTCTTCCGATTTGAATTCTAGATTATCACAGTAAGAATTCGAATTGGACTTGTACCACTAGGGCAACGAAAGTTCATTGTTTCGTTTCATACTTTTAAAAACTACATTGCAACATACATTTTTTTTGTCAGTCCCCCTCCCCCGTCTACTGATCAAAGTGATAGTTTTCCATGGATTTCCTAAACTGCTCTTCGGAATTTCATGAAATTTGACCAGACAATGTCAAATTGATAAGCGAACAGCTGTCTTCTCCCCAAATAAAAAGTTTGGTTAATATCACGACTTGGATAAATAAAACACACATTTGGGACCTCAAATAAAACACACATTTTGGGACCTCAACCGTTTGATTCCGTCACATATTTTACGAGATCCATGGGAAACCATAATTTGTAGGTATTTGTTTAAAATTTCGAGAAAATATCGGCCGACGTTTGCGAGACTCAGTTCCGGCGAATGTCGGGGCGTCGGACATCTCGAAATTTCTGAGGATGCGTCCAAGTTCCGTCGCGGGTACGGCCTTAATCCTTTGTAGCCCAAGATCATACAATTTTTAATTACTTTGGAATATGATATGTTTAAACAAATAAAAAAACACGTATTTCTCAAAAATTCAAAAATATTTATTATTTTT
>JAPYZI010003089.1:0-19438 GCA_030523105.1 Ophioninae sp. A BG-2022a | reverse complement strand
GGGGGGGGGGGGGGGGGGGGGGGGGGGGGGGGGAATCGCGTGCGGCGAGTCTTTCGCTCGTTGCGCGTATTTGTATACATATTTATAGCGAGTAGCCCGAGCGACACCGAGCGCGGCCACCGCACCGTCTATGTTTTATTTATAAACTTTCGCGACGCGACGATCAATCGGAAAATCCGAAAGGAAAGAAAAGAAAAGCTCGGAGTTCAAAAGGAAACGGTCGAACAATGGAGGACGGGGGCGACGCGCGAACATCGAGGAAACGCGAGATAATGCGAAGGAAAAATAATTCACGCTCCCCTTTATATATATATAGATATATATATATATTTTTTTTTTCATTTTTATCGCGATTTATGGGAAATGCAAACATTTTTATGGACATTTTCATGTAAATGTAATTTGTACAATGTAAAAATGTCCGTTTAAATACAAATGGGAATGACACTGCGAATAAACAAGATACAAAGATAATGGGATTTAAAATGAATTCCAGTTTCACTTGTTCTTTTTTTTTGACGCTGTATATAAGAATGTTAAAAAATGTGTATTAAAAAATGGGATCGAAAAAAAAAAAAAATGAAAATTCGATATAAATGTAAATGTAATGTGCGTTATTGTAATATTTCAAAAAACGATTTTTTTTGTTGCGAGTATGAATATAAAACGTGTGCAGGTAATTAAAAGAATTGTAAAATATATATATATATATTATTTAATATAAGAATTATATGAACAAAAATCAGAATTCGATAAAAAATATATTTAGGTAAAAAGAAAATATGAAATATGATAGAAAATATATATGCAAATATATTTATATATAAATTTTTTCAAATACAAACGTATCGTATTATTAGCGATTTATCGAGACCAAAATTTGCATGGTATAAAAATAAATAAATAAATAAACACTCATATCTATATATATATATATATATATATACACAAAAATAATAATTATTATTTAAAAAATCACAGTCTAAATTGCCCCGTTTACAACGGACCAAACACGACCTAAAAAAATCATAAAATTAAAGGATTCATTTTCACCGATTTCGAGCATTTAAATTTCCGACGAGTCGCGAAGGCAAAACAAAAAAGTCAGAGCACGCGCACAAGAAAAAAAGGCTCGTTGAAAAAACGAATGTAAAATTAACTCGTGTCTCTCATCCGTATTATTCGTATTTTATTTTTGGCGTGTGCACGGTCCAATTAAGTACTGATAATAACAATAATAATAACAATAACAATAACAATAATAATAATAATAATAATAATGACGGAGACACGATAGTGCGATGATCCGACATTTTCTTTTGGCCTTTAACGAACTCTGGACTCCCCAATACGCGTTTAAACCCTGCCACGTTTTTGCCTCGCGTATGAATTATAGTCACCGATAAACGGGAATAGGCGCGAATATATCGATATTCCTCGCGAACGATTATTCTCTCTCGGTAGTGATAAAGTGTTGGTGGGAAAGCGTGTACACTCGTTGCAGTTCGAATTGCAATCGGCGCCAAGTTCCCTCGTCGTCCCGAGTGTTGACTCATCGAAAGAGAGAGAGAGAGAGAGAGAGCGAGCGAGGTCGGGCAGGGAGCGGAAGGGGGGAGGGGGGGGGAAGCCACTGCAGCCGAGTTCAATTGAATATAAACACGAGGTGTTAATGCGGTTTCCGTTATACAGTTTAAACCGGGCGCGTGTCACGTGCAGGTGCAACATATACGTACACGCGATACCTCGAGAGATTCTGGCACATGCCAATTATCCTTTTCGCCGAAACAAAGAAATAAAAAAAAAAAAAAATAAACAGTCCGGAAAAAAAAAAGAAAATTCCGGAACTTCCGTAACGGAATTCCGGAGCAACGAGGGAGTAACTTTCCCCCCTGGTTTTAATTAAAGAATCAAAAAAATGAGGTCGTATATAATTTTAGCAATAACGCGTTAACGTTCTCATTGATGAAAAGCATGAATGTAAATTTGAATTCGTGAAAAGAATTTTATTTGTGTTTGCTTCTGTATTTTTTTTTTTTTTATTACGTAGTTTTTTTTTTTGTTTTAGTTTAATTTTTATTGGTTTGTTTAATTGCTTCGTTAATAAAATGAAAATTGAAGAGGAATGATAAATAACTGATCTTTTTTTTTGTTTTTTGGGTTTTTCTATTTTTTTTTTCTATTTTTTGAAATAGTCATTTTCTTTACATTTTTTTTTTTGAATTTGGTGTACATTATTATTTTTGTAATGTTGATGATTTTTGATATTTTCATTTCCTTCATTTAATTTATTTTTGTAAATTTCAATTTTCGTTTTTTTTTTTTTACTTTTTTGTATTTTCGTTGTATTTTGGCATTTCAATAAATTTGACATTTTTTTGACTTTTTTAAGCCCCTTCCGCCCCCCTCCCTGCGCTGCTGTCGTGGAGAATCATGAAATTAATGATGCTTTCAAGTTTAGATAAAGCGGATACGATGTTAGATAACAAAAAAAAAAAAAAAAGAAATGTTCCCACGTTCCCAGACTTTCGGAACTCGACGTGTCATCGGGTGCGCAGTACGCAGACGCGAGAAAACCGAGAAATAAAAGTAGTCGAGGATGAATTCTTGGGACACAGTAGCAAAACACGTTTGGCATATTCACGAGCTCGGACATAGGTGTAACGCTTGTATGTCCGTGGGTGTGTACGACCGCTCGTATAATTTGAACGATAGACTCCTCTTTTCGGGTCTATGATGGTCAAGACATCAAAACGTCAAAGAGCCTGTACGAAAGGTCCGGCACAGGAGTGTGGACACCTGGTGTCCGCGAATATACGATTAAAGAATTTTAAGACTTTTAAGACTTTAAAAGAAATTTCACAATAAAATTTCAACTTAAAGAATTTAAAAATTAAAAATCGAATTTTAATTAAAGAATTGAAATTTATTAATAAAATTCAACATTTAAATTTTAAAATTGATTTTTTTTTTAAATTAAAATATAATATGAATTCATTTTAATTTACTTTCACATGAAAGTTAAAATTGATTCAAATTCAATTTCGTATAAAAATTACAATTTTTTAAATTTAAATTCATTTCTTAAAGGAAATTTTAAAGGACGTTTTAAACGCAAACTTCGAGGACCGTTTTCATAATTCTTTGTCCCCGTACTCAACATTAGGTAAAATAAAGATAAAATAAATATAAAATAAAATTAAAATTAAAATCACTCTCAGGTGAAGGTAATTTTTAAAACAAAGATAAAATAAATATAAAATAGAATAAAAATTAAAATCACTCTCAGGTTGATTGAAGATAATGGATGATTCTCATAGAAAATCAAGAGGGTCAAAAAGCATGATTCAAAAAACTCGCAAAAAAACTGTCATCGAGTAAAACGAAGGAAAAAAAAATGTTTCATTGGATTCAAATGCAAAGTTGAATAAACGGTAACCAAATGAGATCGTGAGTAAGAGGTACGAGAAGAGGGGATTGTTCGAGGGCTACGGACCTCGGAGGAATGTTTCAGAAGTCGTGCGAAAAATAAATTAAAAATCATAATGGAATAACAATAATGATAAAATGACGAGAAATAAAGAAGTAAGAATTAAGACAAGGAAGGTCCCGCTGCGTGATTCTTTTTTTTTTCTTCCTCTTTCCCTCTGTATCTTTTTCGTATTTTTTTGTCTCTTTTGGTCTTGACTGTTGGGCCTGGTGGGTCCGACGGTCCCTGAAACCTCGTTCCTCTCTCTCTTTTTCTTTCTCCCATGGAAGAAGAGAGAAAAAGTGAGTTTCGTGAGAACGTTTCGTGGTCTCTCATGACCAGGAGGGAGTATTCGATGAGTACGTACGTAGGTTCTTGAGCGAGGGGGTTTTCGCTCGGCGGAGACCAAAGATTCTCCACCCTGAGGCTGCTAACAGCACTCTCATTCTCTCGGGCTCCTCTTCGACTGTTTTCTCTCCGCTCTTAACTCGTCCGTCTATAAACGTATGCGTATACGCTATCCTTACGTTCGTTCGTCTCGAGTTCTCTGCGTGTTCGTGTGGACCACTCCGCAACAGCGCTCGGGGTTTAATAGTCGGGTAATTAAAAATAATAACGATCGGTATAATGGAGCTCTCTCGCGGGGGCTTCTCGCTAAATACTGCATTATGACTAAACGCACCGGGAAAATTTTCTCTCCGCCAGCGAAAATACCATCGCCGCGTACCAACAAAGAACTGTCGCCAACAGCTTTCTCGATTATATTTCAAACTATTTTTTCTTGTTTTTTAAATCGTGTTTCATTCTTCCACAATTAGCGAAAAAATAATTTAGATAATAATAATAATAATAATAATAATAATAATATATCTATTTTTAATATTAATAATAATAATAATAATAATGACAATAATATTTTTTTAATATTACGTATATATTATATTATTTTATATATATTTATATTTATAATATACAATTTTTTAATAGTTTTTTAGATCGTGTATTATTTTTCCACAATTAGCAGAAAAATTATTTAGATAATAATAATAACAAAATATTTATTTTTAATAATAACAATAATAACGAGACGATTATTATTTTTGTTTTCAGTGAACGAATTGTGTAACTAATATCAACAGTAATAATAGTGATGATGATGATGATGATGATAATCGTTGCGTTCCAACTGTGCAAACGTCAATGCGAATAAAATTACGTATTTTCTATTGTTGAAGTGCAACGAGTATTTTCGTTTTATTTCTGCATTTTTATTATTGTATAAATCGTACTTCGGGGAATTATGGGAGATCTTTGATGAGAACAGTAAAAAGGATTCAAGCCCTTCTCGAAGTTGATATTAGTGCAAATGAAATTTGAAGAAATAAGATAAAGTTTTTTTTACTCGTTGCTTTCAAACAATGCAGACTTTAATCCTATAAAGAAATTTTCTGTTAAAAATAAAACTTTTCAAGTTAATTTTTTAAAATTTTCATCATTGTATTTTTACGTAATTTTATAATGAAAAAAACTCGTTGCATTTCAAAGGCGAAAAACTTCAATGTCATTATGCCCCGCTGATTTTTGCAATGAAAAAGAAAAACTGTTATTTTTTGTACCTACCGAAATAATTAACGAGGTTTTGATATGTGTAGTTCATCAGAAAAAACTGGGCATAATTGATTCGTGATTATCGCTACAAGTCTGGCGTAAAGCCGAATTTATGTGGCAGTCGGTGGACCATCTCGACGTTAAATTCTTTTTTTTTTTACACCGGAGGAATACGGAATGAGACGAGATAAACGGGAGACAGGGTACACAAAGTTTCGGGACTCCGGGGGCCTCTTTCCTCGCAACGGGGGGTCGTCAAAGGTTTTATAGCAGTCAGGAATATACAGTCACCGACCTGCGGCGGTCTCGATTGGGAAGAAACGAGCATGGTAGACACATAGAATATATCAGCTCGAAGGTTTCGTCGTTCGGTTATTAATAAACGCGGGAGGCAACAATGACGGCTGTATCAATACGGATGTAGACGTATATACGTATACGTCGAGATATATCGAGCCACTGTGGAGAAAAAAAAAATGTACAGTGGAGTTTCGATTCCGTGATGTTTCGGGAGCTCTGAATCGACCGGATCGCGCGTGGCCACGCCTCCGCGGTAGTGGGGGCTCCCGCGGCGCGCGCAGCGTCGCTCGATTGGCGGAGAGCGGTAGTGGGGGCTCTCGCGGCGCGCGCAGCGTCGCTCGATTGGCGGAGAGCGGTAGTGGGGGCTCCCGCGGCGCGCGCAGCGTCGCTTGATTGGCTGCGGTTGGGAGTGGGGGTTTCGCTGCGCGCGCACGACCAACGGTGCGGCCGCGTTTTCGGCGTTGCCGGAAGGGAGGTTCAACTATAACCCAAATTTCACGCTGTCTCTACTCCTCATCGTTTGATTATTTTAAATTCAATCTTTTTTTTCGTCCTCTATCGTTCGGACAGTAAAAAAAACTTGCGCATGTTAGGAAACCGTCCAGCCTATGAGGTTTGAACGCTCTCGTTATATCGAAAGTGGACGAAAAGCAGAACGCCACGACGAGCCAACTTCGAGTGTGCGAAAAGAAGCAAAACGCTTTTTGTCTCTCTCTCTCTCTCTCTCTCTCTCTCTCTCTCTCTCTCTTTCTCTCTCTCTCTCAGGATCTTTGCTGTGTAAATATCTTGCTATAGATGTGTACCCGAGTCGTAATTTGAGTTGTAAAAGAAGAAGACTACGACAAGTGATCCCGCATACACGAGGGTTAAGGGGAGCGGCGTTTTTTTTTTCTTTCTTTTCCTACTTGAGGGTTCGACTGGTCATTCCGGACCTCAGGGACGTAACGGAGGATTTCTTTTACGGTAGGTCCGCTCTATTGCTTGTTCCGGGGAATTCGACGCAACGGGAGGCCACGTGGTTCGGTTTTCTTTGGGGGTACAACTAGCAACGTCGTTTCTCTCGGATATATATACAATTTAGGCAATGCCAAACTACCCACCCTGTCCTCTACATCTTCGATCATTCGGATGAAACGACACCGATCGTTTTTTAACGATTATTCACTTCTTCTTCTCTTTGACATATGATCAACATGATGAATTTTAAAGAAAATATTCATTTTTTTATTGCGATTTCGATGTCTACTATTATGAAGAGTTTTTTTTTGTGAAATTCATTTCCGATATTCATTTCACCTTGAAGAGTCACTTTGATCTTTCTTCCTTAAGAGGTTATTGCGGATTAAAGATAATTTTATGTTCGCAACGATAAAAATGGTGGACTAAATTTGATCGTTTTTTATAGTGTTTAAATTTGAACCCAAAAAATTAAGTCTCGCAAATATTATCTTAAAAATAAAAAAATCGTTCAAAAGTACTTAACGAGATTGTTCAAAATTGTTTTAATTTTGATTTAATTCCTTTTAAATTTCATTGATAAAATAAATACTAATTATAATTGATTAATGAATCATGATTAAAATCAATTTACTAATTAATCATAATTATGATTCATACTAATTATAATTGATTAATTAATCAATTATAATAGTTAAGTAGGCCATTCGTTTATATAATTTATTTACGAACAAATAAATATTTCGATTCCTTTAAAAATAAATTTTTCATACAAGCTTGACTTTCGTGTCTTCGTAATGGCTTTGCCTCTTAAGGGGGTAGATAAAACGTGGTTAGCAGAAGACCGACTTCTTTCGGTACCCACTTTGACAAAAATGATGTTTATCGATACGATCTCATGAGGCATAAGTCCGCTTTCGCGAAAGGCTTAAAATTGTCCTCTTTATTTGCTTTTTTTCTACTTTTGTTTTTGTTTTTTCGTTTTTACGTACCATCGAGGGCGAGGGTCGCGAAGTAATGCAAAAGGAAAACGAACTCGCAAGACGTGTCCCACGATCCCCGAAAAAGCGTATCTCGGCAATTAACGCTTTTTGCTGTTTCATTCCAGACTGAGTTCGAGTGCGACGAAACTCGGCGTCCCCTCGGGGAGGCAAAAAATGAATATATACGGTAAGAAATAATGTGTTGAGGATATATATATATTTGCCACAGCAATTTCTTTCGGCGCACTGTAATTCCAACTTCGAACATTTTTTTACCCTCCTGATCATCATTACTTCCAGACGCCTGATTGACTCCAACCAACCCGATACCCCGCAAGTGCATCAGCGTTTTTCAAAATTCTTCGCTCCGCAATTATCGAAGCCTTTTTTTCGTGCCCAATATAAAGAATGAAACCCAACGAACAATATTGTTTTTTTCTTATCTTGAAAACGCCAAAAAACAGTAATCGTTTCGACAATCACGGATCATCGATGCCTTTATTAGCTTGCTGGATATCCGTCCAAGTTTGCAATGTTGGAAACCAATTGGAATTTCATTTTGTTTTTATTTTCGAAATTTCTTTTAGCTTTCTGGAACCACGAAAATCAAGCAGGCATTTATTACGATTTTTTTTACCCATCCGTAATCAAAATCTACGAAATTCGATTTTCGATAATCGTTGTTTGGGTTTATTTGGGTTGGGTTGTTGTTTGGATTGGGGTAAATTAAATTTCACGTTGGGTGACAAAAAAGTATGGAAATTATATGGAAGCAAAAATCAATCTCGTAAAGTCCAGTCGAATGAATAAAAAATGATAATTACTGAGGATTTTCATCGATTGTCTTTGAACTTATTTTCAAGGTGTACTTTTTTAAGAAAATTATGTTTCTTTGAAATAAGCTTTAAAATCTCCACTCAATGTTTATTTTAACAAAAATTAATCACAAATTTGTACTCAATTTTAATTTTTAAAAAATTCAACAAAATCTCCACTCAATTCGTATAAAAAAAAATTCAAACAAATCTCAACTGAATTTGTATACTTACATATATTGTTTAAAAATGGAGTATGCAGAACGCGAAAGGACTCCATCAAGAACAATTTCAGTCTTTACAAGCCAACACCGGTTTGGGATTGGGTTTGTTTGGATACGATTCGAATTGGATCGGTAAATTGGATTCCAATGAGAGAATCCCAATGGGAATCGAACGTGACACGTAAGAATCCATCGTAACGTTTTTCCACAGGGATCCAACAGGACGATTGAGCTCAATCAGAAACTATGCCCAAGTATGGCAATCGAATTGGATTCCAGCCACAATTTTTCCCCGATTCCATGTCCATCATCCACAGTACCACGTCCATCGATGACGCATTGCGTTGCGACGAGAAGACGACCAAGAGAGAAAGACAGAAGAGATAGAGAGAGAGAGAGAGAGAAAGGAACGAAACGGATTTAATACGAGCCGAGATCGTAGAATCTGTTCCTCTTTTATTTGCAGTGAGAGAGATGAGCTTCTGTTGGTGATCTGGCAAATGTTTCGTCGTAGTATATACATACAGCAGGGGCATAAATGACTGTCATCTTTCTCTATCGTATCCTCTTCTTCAAGACTCCTCGAAACCCCCCCTCCCCCCTCTCTCCCATCAGCATCCATTTCTCATCCCCATTTTATTTCTCTCTCTCTCTCTCTTTCTCTCTCCCTTCGAGAAAAAGCTCGCTGGATGAAAGTGTCTCCTTCTCTCATACGGCGGCGACTTTTCTGGCGCCAGTGGCCTCTCAAAGATCCGTCCCCGTCGACGACGTCGCCGAGAAGTGACCCAACGAAACACGCAAAAAAAGAACCACGGGGAGAATGAGGAAGAGGAGGAAGAAGGAAAAAGGAAAAGAGGAGAGAGGTCGGGATGAGAGGGGAGGAGGAACGAAACGCGGAAAAGGGATTGAGCCAAAAGAAGAATCCTCTTCTTTCTGGTGGCATGTGGGGAAGCAGAATGAGTAAAAAAGAAAAATGGAGGAAGAAGGGAAGGAATGATTTACTTGGCGGCAAATCGTTCTCCCACTTCCGTCCCGATATGGAACGAGGCACGTGCTATACCCACGGAAGTAATACACCGTATATATGCAACGTGGTATTTCTCTCTCTTTCTCTTTCTCTCCCTTCATATTTTAATATCTTTATTTTATATTCGTTTATTTTTATATTTTCATTTTGTTAATTTTTTTTAATAATATAAACATAACATTCTATGCGTAAACAATTTTATATATAATATTTTTTGACTATAACCAATTTTATTTAAATATTATAAAATAAAAATCATTTTTTTAAATTTATATTTTTATACTGTTAACGTTTTTTTAAATCATAAAAATTTTTTTTGTTTACATTTTTATATCTTTATTTTGTTCACATTTTTATTTTATCGTAAATTGCCAGATAGTTTTTTTTTTACTAGGGCATAATAAAATCTATCATCATCATGTTACAAAATTACATTTGTAATGTTGTTGAAGGTAGAAACATTAGAAGGAAACGAAAATCATGTTATATTAAAAATTCAAATTTTTAAAGTTTTTTTTTTTTTTTTTCGTTGACACTTCGAAACAACGAAAAATTACGTAAACGTTTTTCAAAATTAACTTATAACTTGAATATTCAAAATATAATTTTGTATAATAATGCAAATAACAAATCTTTGAAAATTTTATTGTTTTATGAAATTTTTTTCGACGAAAAAATAATTATTATTTCGATTTTCTCTCTCTTTCTTTTTTTTCGTTGACGTATGCATCGCCACACGCATGTCGAGGCAGATGCGAGTGCATTCGTCGATCTCTCGCTCGGTTTCCCTTAACTTCTCGGTCGACGGGATCTTTTGTAATTACGTTAATGAACTGCTGGCGCGGGGCATCGATCTTTCATGTGTTACGATCGGGGCCAAACGAGCGGAAAGTCAGTTCCGCGACGGGGCACGCGCGATTGATCGATCATATTGAACGTACGTACCGCTCTCGTTGTCACGTAAGATCTTCGTTGACGGGATCCCAGATATACTGTAATGGCATTATAACGATCGATGGCGTTTAACGAGAACCGCGCGGCAATATTGCACTTTCACGAATCGCTACGTGAACGTATGCTCTCTTTCTCGATTTTTCTCTTCTTCTTGCTCTCTCTTTCTATCTCTCTTTCCCTCTTATTATTATTTTGTTTTCTGTATTATTTTTATTGTTTTATTATAATTTATTTTCTATTATTCTTATTTTTTTTAAATTTTGTATTATTATTTTTTGTTGATTTTGTATTATTTTCTTTTTTTTTTTTATTTTCTTTGCGTACTATTTTTATTATTATCACGAAGTTATTGTTTTATTATAAATATCTTTATTTTTGTATAATTTAGAGCCCTGGTTTGGTCCAGATGGGTTAGTGTCCACCATTGCGCTGGGTTTTTTCGATGGTTAATTGTTGTTATTCTTTTTTCTTTTTTTTCGATTTAGGATTAATTATTGTTTTTATTGCCTTTTCTTTTTTTTTCTTGCGGTTTTCTAAGATTTTGTTATATTTTATTTATTTTCTTTTGTAAAATAGAATTTGACCGAGTAGTGTTCTAGGGAATAATAAATACTATCGATCAATCAATCTATCCTTCTCTCTTTTTTAATTGCTTTCTCTCTCTCTCTCTCTCTCTCTTTCTCTCTTGCATTTCTCTCGCTCGCACTCTCTCCCCCTCTCTCCGCACATATCGGCAAAGCATAGCTCGATAATCGCTGCAATCGATCTCTCTCGTCGTACGAACACGCAATATCAATAACGGAATCTCGATTAAACGTGATCCGAATCCTTGATTTTTGAGTTTTACGTATAAATCATCCACGATTAAAAACTATCACCGCAAATATAAGAATCCGATCTTTCTGTTATGACCGATCGAAAAAGATCGTGACGTTGGAATTCGCGTTCATTGAACGTGGCGATTTTTTTTTGAGCTTCTCTCCGTTTTATTTTTATCATTATTCAAAACTGATTTTTTTTTAAATTATGGTCGAAAATTTTTAAGGATATGTAATAGAACGAGAGTCCTCGTAGTAGCCCCTAACCTCTTTAAACAATTCATTTTTTTCATTAAAGATCGAAGAATTGATTTTCGTTATTGAAAATCGATTTTCATAATCAAAAATCAAAGTTTTTATTTTAATCGATTTTCGTAATCAAAAATCAAAGTTTTTATTTTAATCGATATTCGTAATAAAAAATCGAAGTTTTTATTTCAATCGATTTAATCGATTTTTATACTGAAAAATCGAAGTTTTTATTTTCATCATTAAAAATCGCAGTTTTTATTTTTAACACGTTTGAAATCAATGCTTCAATTTCCATCGTTCAAAATTAAGGATTTGATTTTCATAATTAAGAAGAGAATAATTGATTTTTGTGAATAAAAATCAATGAATTTATTTTCATCCTGAAAAATCGAAGAATTTATTTCCATAATTAAAAATCAAATCATTTATTCTATAATTAAAAATAAAATAATCAATTTCCGTAATTAAAAAACGATTAAAAAAAAAAAAGCAAATAAATCGCAATTCGTACGTGTAGGAATAAAAAATCGATTTGTCTCCATCAAGCACTGTGTAGCTTACGATCGAATCGATCAAACATCAGAGTCCCGATTTCCCTCGGCGTTTATCAGGCCAAACGTCGAACTTGCTAATCGGTGGTGGGATTTATCGCGATCCCCTTAAGAGCTCTTTGAGCGCTGTATATTCAGTGTTGACATAATCGCTCGTGTGCAATCGCAGGTAGCTATATATTTCTCGGGTCGAGGATTGAAGGGAGAAGGGCCCGTATAATCTTGGCTCGAAAAGGAACATCGCGAAATGAAACGTTTCGAGTCGTTCCGGCGATTACAGGAGTATACTCGGGTATACCCTCGTTTCTACAATTTGTACAATCCCGAGGGTAAAAATCCACCGTTCTCAGTGAAAATTGCTCAAGAAACGCCCTCCCCCCCCCTTCCCCTATATTTCTCCTTTTTTCTCTATCGAGCCGCCTGACACGCGAAATTTTCAAAAATTGTAGCCTCCAGCGTTTCCTCTTGATTTTGGCGAGAAAACAAAGGGAACGCACGCAACGTGAAACGACCTTCGCCCATACGAGAATTTTTTCTTTTTTAAAAGTTTTTTTTGTTGTACTATAATAGTACAAAAACTGTAAGCTGAAAAGAGCCTTTTGTTTATCATTATTATAGAAAAAAATGTAACGTCCAAAATTTACGAAATTCGATAAAAAAATTGTCTATACTTATTATAAGTATAGACAATTTTTTATCGAATTTCGTATAATAATTATAAATAAAATGCTCTTTTCAGCTTATAGTTTTTTTTTTCATTATTATTCTAAATATTAATTATGAGTTAATATTTATTTTTACTATAATTAATAACATTAACAATTAAATATTGATAATAGTTAAATCAAAGCAAATATTCGTAATAATTTTCATGAATATTATTAATAATGATTCAACATTGACAACAATTAATCCCGAGTAAAAATTCATGATAATTTTAACCAATAATAATAATAAAATCGATACCAATTATTATAAAAATAAATATTAATTATAACAATGAAAAGTTGATAATAATCATTTTAATAAACATGAATTATTTAGCGTTGAAAAAAAGTATGCTCGTTTATATATTAATAAATAATGAAAACCCAAACAAACATTAATAATAATAAAAATAATAATTACTAATAATAAAATCCCGAAAATAATGAATCTAAAGTTAATATTCAAACTAATTTCAACGAATATTAATAACAATTATCTTAAAATGAATAATTATGAAAAAAATAATAATATTTTGAACAAAAACGACGAGGATTGTTTGCTTTATCCGAGCCGGAACAGGACGCTGTTTTATTGGCTTGGAGGAATAGGAAGTTGGGTTTGGGAGAAAAAAGGACGGGAAAAAAAAGGAGCTGGAAGTTGTAGAGGCCAACGAAAATGCTGAAGGTGGAAAGGACAGAAGCGGAAGGGAAAGGAGAGTATAAGACGAAGAAGGGGAGAGGAGAAACGAAGGGCGATCGTTCACAAGGCTCAGGATAATTCGAAGTGGCAATTAGCAAGAACAATAGGGCTAGGGTTCGGGGATCCTTTCTGAGAAGTTGGACCCACTGCTCACCGGTCCGGCAAGCTTGGATCTCCCAAGATCTCGACAGGTATACATTAGGGAAGGGAATGGCGATTTTTGGCCCTGCGGAAGCTTTATACACGGAGAAAAGTACGTGTATAAATAATACACAGGTGGGTACGGTTATAGTGGGAGTGGAAAAGAATTAAGGGGGAAAAAGGTAGGCGAGACTCTCGGTCTTTCGTTCTTCATTTCTCTTCTTCTTCTTCTGTTTCTTCTTTTTATATTTATAAATATATGTATTCTGGAATCCAGAAAAAATTCTTTTATTTCCCTTTTGTCCCTTTTGTCCCTTTTATTCTTTTATTTGTCTGACGAGGGACGATCGAATAATTTTTTATTCCCTTGGTTATCGATGAATCTTTGACGACGATAAAGGTCCTTTAAAATCCAACGAATATTTGGGTCCTCTTTTAATTTTTTTTAAATTCAATTTTACTCCGATTCGACAAAAATGGGCAACTTTTTGTTTTCAGTATACTTTCCGAAGATTTTTCAGTAAACATGTTCGAGTCGTCCAACGTCATGATAAAATTAATGTCGTCACGTTGCAGGTCGCATATTTAGAATGTAAGGAATTTTTAAAAATTCTTTTTTATTCCTTTATTTTTATTTTTTCAGTTTTTTCGACAATTTTTTATGTATGCTTGATGTTATCATATTCGAGATATCATAACATTTTTTTTTTTATTAAAAAATAACAAATGATCGAACTTTTTTTCAAAAATTATCGGACATTTTTTAAAAATGTTTCTTTTTAGCTTGGTTCCTATTGGGGATTGAAACAGTATGTGAAAGTTCCCATTGGGATCGTTTCCGATTGCTTTTCAAACGTGCTAAAAATTTCCGAAAATATCCAATAATTTTCAAAAAAAAATTCTACAAAACTTCAAAAAAATTCCACAAAATTTCGAAGAGATTTGACAAATCTTCAAAAAAATTCCACAAAATTTCGAAAAAATGCTAATACGATCGAAAAATTTTCAAAATTTCAAATTTTTCGTGAATGACAACGATCTAGGTTATCATGTATAAACATACAGAAGTGTCGAGACATAGAGCTTGGATTCTATCGGGAATTGAGACAGTACGTGAAAGTCTCCATTGGGATCGCTGCCCAAGTTTTTTCCCGGTTCCGACCTCTCCCCCCCCCCCCCCTCCTCCTCCTCCTCCTCGTCCATCACGCCGTTCGTTCTCTCTTCGACCATCGTTCACTTCACTCGCCGTATCTCCTCTCGTTACGCTCGATCTTGTTTGCCCCCTTCGATTACGTGCGCGCATCAACGCCAACTGGTCTTCCGGTCCGCTCGCGTGCGCGTGCTGCTCACGTACACAATTGAATCTTACGACGAATAAAAAAAAACCGATCGGGATTCGATCCGGCTGCTTCGATACCGTTATGCCATACGAGAGAGAGAGAGAGAGAGAGAGAAATACAGGGAGGAACGAAAGAAAGACACGTCGTCCAAATTTGGATCGTTGGAATGTAACGAGCATTTTTATTTATTTTTTTATTCCTCTAATTAGATTGATATTCGATCTTTTTTTTTGCCGATCGCATTACCGATCTCTACAACGAAAATTAAAAATAAACAAAGTGATTTTCGTAGTCTAAATCAGGTGAAAAATTTAACAGATATTTTTGTTTATCTCTTTGTTAATTATTTATTATTTATTATTTGTAATAACTTCGAAATGTATTTTTTTTCGCCGATTTGTATCGTCGATATTTATCAAGGTAAGTGAAAAAGAAAGAAGCAGATTTTTCAGGTTTGATTAATGAAGAAAAAAATAAAACAAAGATTTATATTCGTTTTTTTTAATTTTGCTATTTCGATTTTTCCAAATCTTTTGTTGTTTATTTAAGTTATCTCTTACACAACAAATATTTAAGATCTTTTATTTCTGGGTATTCTATCGTTATAATGTTATAAAATTATGAATAATTCATTCATAATTAATTTATCAATGAAAATAATGAATTCATCAGCTTTCAAAAAAGGGTCATTTAAATATTCAGGCTAAAGTATTTTCTGTCTAATTATTCAAATCATTATTACATTATTTTTATTCCTATTATAACCCGATAATTTGAAGAAAAAAAATTTCAAATTCGTAAATTTGAAATTCTATAATAACTCGGTAACTGCTCAATTTTGAGGCCTTGCTTGATGAGACTTAATACGTTCGGAACGACCTCTAGAATGACCCCTGGCAAAGAACCCGTCGAATTACCGCTCACCCTGTATAAGCCACGTTTGTACGAGCCGATTATTTCGTAATCGGATTTCTTTACGTCCAACGCATTCCCGTATTGCGTATACGCGATTTTTAATCCAACGTGCGACGTTCTACGTAAATTGCACAAATTTCGTTCGCCATATTTCATTCAGCCGCAACTGAGCGTTACGAATTACGTTGTTGGACGTTTAATCCGCCATTGGCTGGGGCAATGTTTCACCTGTGAAAGTATCGTTCGATCCCGATCGTAAAAAAAAAACATTTTCACGATTTTTCAATATTTTTCACTCTTTTACCTAATTTTTATAAACTTTTACTATTTCAATTGGAATCACCATAGGCCTAAGTAATCCTGAATAAAAATACGAAAATAATGGTCTCAAATCGAATAACCCAAACAAACCCAAACGAACCCAAAGCAAACGCAAACAAACCCAAACAAAGCCAAATCAAATCCTTTTCCCAAAATTTCTCCGAATATACGAATTTTTCAAAATTGAGAAAACAAATCACGTGAATTGTAAAAAATTCATCGCAACGAGTAAAAAAATAAATAAAGTTGATATTTTAAGGTTAAAACGATCACCAATGTGCGTCGTTGATTTTTTGGCTTTCACATGATCGTAATTTCGTATTTTTATTTTTTTACGAATTTTCGTTCACCGAACGAAAAATCGATGAAAATTTGGCTCGAAACGGCCCATACATACGTCCTGTACCGTAGGGTTTATTACACTGGTCCGCGGAGCTCGCGAGCGAGTTCGCGACTGTGTAATTATCCGACTGCTCCATCCCTCGTTCACCATGACTTTTTTAAAATTATTTTTCCTCCTCCCCTTCCCCCCCCCCCCACCCCTCCGCCTCTGTCGGTCTTTTTCTCTCCCTATCTCTGCTCTTTCTCTCCGTCTATACGTGTCTCTGTCTCGTCATTGTTTTTTTAACCCGGAGCACAAAATACATCCACATAGGCAGGCCGCTAATCGCAAAATTTTTTGTGCGAATAAGGCACGACGCACGACGAGAATTATCTACGCTTCGACATCCTGATAAAACGGGTGTACACAAAAAATGGATAAAAAAAAAGACGAGTCGTAAAAAAATTAAATAAAGAGTGGGGAGTGAATAAATTTTTTGTAGCGAAAAAAAATATACGAAAAATGTACGCATATTTAATCATCGATATCTCGATGAAACTAGCGTGTAAAAAAAAGGAAAATAAAAAAGAGCGTTAAGATAAATAAATAAATACAAATTCGTAAGGGGGAAAAAGTAAAAAAAGATGTTAATAACGAAATTGAAGAATAAAAGGTGCAAATTCAATATAAAATGTAGGAATAATGAACATTTTTAAGATTCCAATAATCGAATGAAGAATTAGGAAAAATATTTTGGAATTCTTCGTGAATAAATATTTGAATTTCTTGTATTTTAGTAATTATCGAATTAACAATATTTCACATTCTATTATTTTCAGTTTCGAAGTTCAAAATTCATGATTTTTGTATCAATGCAACGAAATTTGTTATCGCGTTATAAATACCTGAGTTTTTAAAATGTCCACTGTTTTTATGAGGCTTTAATTCGATCGGAATGATTTCTTTCATCTCATTACTTTTACATTTCCCCTTAATAAGAAAAAAAAAAAAAATAACAAAGCAATAAAAAACCCTGAGATATGAGATTTGACATAACGGAAACAAAAAAATCCATAAAAATTGTACAAAAACAAAAAAATCCATTAAAAGAAAAAAAGAATAAATAAACAATTATTGAACTTGAAAAATCGAAATAAAAAGAGCGATATAAAAATTAAAAAATATAATAACAGCGAGGAAAAATGTCTCGAGAAAAAAATAGAACGCGAAAAGGCCTTATATGTGACACGAGGGAGGGCGATCGTGAATATTGACGAAATTAAGTAACAAATATGCAAAAAAAAAAAAAATAACTAAAAAAATAAATAAATAAGAAAAAAGAAAAGGACAACGAAAGCGTTGAAATTGTTGCAACATGGGCGTCGGTTCGGGAATTTGCCGGGACACGTAGGGGGCACGCGTATAATTTGGAGCAATTTGGCAATTGCATATAATTGACGATGTTCCCTTTTACTTTCCGAGGGGCCGAGAACGGCTTGGGTTATACGGTAGAGTGAAAAATACCGTCAAGGTAAATTCCCATCTATGCGCGTGTGTGCACGCCCTTCGGAGATTCTCACACAAGTAACCGTGCAAAAACTGTATAAGGAGTCTTGGACGTATCCAGCGGCCAAGTTAAGTAGGGCTAATCACCGGGTTGGTCGTGCGCACACTCGCCTACTTCGGAAATCTCTCGTTTGATGCTGCGCGGGCCTCGACGATGAGAGACCCCCACACGCTGCTGGTGATTATCCGAAGACGACGACGCCGCCCCGGCTACCCTCTGTACGTCTACGTACACGTGCGCGCGAGCGTACACCTATTTTTCTCTCTTTACCGCGAGCACCGAAAAAAACCACCGCCACGGACCCCCAAACTCCCTTACGTCCAATAAGTGTTTCTTCAACTCAACAATTTTTTTTCTTTTTAATTCGATTCGAGAAAACACATTTTTATTGATTTTTTAAAATTTCCTCCGGAAAATTCATTGATTTTTTCAAAAATATTTATGTTTTTTTAATGAATTTATATAAAATTTAATTTATCTGATTTTTAGGAAATTTAATTGGATTTCTTTATTGATTTTTTATTTCATTTTATTGATTCGTATGAAATTTAATTCGATTGATTTATTTATTTTTAATTTTCGTTTCATTTATTTGTGACAAATTTGTGTGGATTTATTTATTCTATTTTTATGTATTTATTTATTTAATTGTTTTTTAATTTATTTAGGTTTATTACTTGTTTCGTTTCCTTTAAATTCAATTTTTGAAATGTTTTTTTAAACTTAATTTTTTAAAATCAATCTTTGGACAATTTTTTGTCGTTGATCCATTTTTTAGGTAAAGATGTATTAGAGATGACGTTCGATGTTGTACCGTTGAAACGTAACGATAATTCATTTTCTTTTGCACTTTTTATTGCTGTAAAAATTTGCGAGTTTAATAACAACTTATGAAATTGATGTAACAAATAAATGATCGGTAAGAATTTTCAATCAGTATTGAACCGGAAACAGTGGAATTTCCAATGTTACGGATATACATTGTCCAATGCAATAACTAAACTCCAAAACGAGCTTTCATGAATAAAAAAAACTTTTTATCCCATCCAAATTCGAAAACCAAAAAAACAGGGATGTGTTTTCCGTGTCCGATGTTTTATCGCGAGAATTCGCGGGGAGAGATCTCCATAATGGAATATCAGTGTCCGGAGTGGCAATTGATTGCTCGTCCCCTCGGGAGATGAAGAAAAAAAACTGGAAAAATAATGGCTGACAAAGGGATCCTTTTTACGCACCGCTTTATTTCTCAAGCTTATATAGATATGTATTCGTGTACAGGGTGTCCCAAAAAAAAATCCCAAACAACGAGAATATCGGAGATTCCCTCAGGCAAGTTCGTGACGATCCGGGATGACCAAACACGACTTCGATAAAAGTGTCCCAGTTTTCGAGATCTCCGCACTTTTCCGAAACGCGGTAAAATTTCAAACTCGAATCAACGTGTTACATCGGATCTGCAAATACGGATAT
>JAPYZI010003088.1:0-19439 GCA_030523105.1 Ophioninae sp. A BG-2022a | reverse complement strand
TCCTTCCGGCGAGGTTTGCCCGGGTTCGTTACTTGTTTTTTTTTTTGTTTTTTTTTTTTTTGTTTTTTTTTTGTTTTTTTTTTGTTTTTCTTTTTTCTTGTTTTTGTTGTTGTTTTTATTTTTTTTATTTTCTTTTTTCTTCTTACTCGCGGTTCTCAACGACGCGCGTTCGTTCAACGACGATTTCGATGCGGGAAAAAAAAAGCTGTCGCGCGAAATGTTGTTTTTTTCGTGCCGAAACTTTTTTTTTTTTTTTCCTCTTTGTTTTAATTGTATGAATTATTCGATTTGATTATTCGATTGATTGATATATTTATTGCGTTTTACTGATATTAGTTTTTATTTTAATTTTATTTTATTTATAATATAAATTTGATGACGTAATACTAATAATAATCGTAATAATAATAATAGCCGTTGTAAATGTATAAAATATAAATAATTGTATTAAATAATAATAATAATAATAATAATAATGATTATTATTATTATTTAAAAAATATATATATTATATTATATAATTTTTTTAAAATAATTATATTATAAATAATTATTATATAACATAGATATTAAAAATTGCCAACAAAAAAAAGAATATAATAATTATTTTTTTGTTGGCAACTTTAAATAATTTTTCATCTCGTCGAATTTTGTATTCCTTATTTCGTGACGAAATTTGTCCTCACCCTCGTCTCCGTCGATATAAATATATACGTATACGTATATACGTCGATGAAATGTTGATGCAGTAGAAACGGTTCGAGTACTCCACTTTGAGAGCACCGAAAGCGCAGCTTTCGCAGTGCGAAAAATCGTATGGAAACGGAACGGTAAAGGGGGAGGGGGGAGTCCTCTCGGAGCACTCGGGCTTGGCCACGAAAGTGAGGGAAGAGGATGAGAAGAGAGGAGGTTGGTTCGGAAGGAGGTTGGGGGTTGGTAGGTGTCGAGTGGATAATCCCTTTCGATTCCATCGAAAAGTTTCGTCAAGCACTTTTCTGTACGAAAGTATCGTCGTCGCGAGTAAACCGGAAGTCGTCGAGCTGCGCGCGCAATACGCGTCGTACTCGGTTTTTTTTTTTTTTTGACTCGAAGCGAATCCAAACACGAGGAAAATTGAGGAGGAGAAATTTTGTCGAAGAAAAAAGTAGAGAATATACGATGGATTTGAGAAACGATGAATTTTTGTTGATCGAAACTGGTCGACGGCGACCAGGCGACTGAAATATGGGCGACTCGTAAAGGTGACAAAGTACGATCTCAATGTGGTCGAAAATCTCACTTTGCTATCACTGGAATCCTGAAAAGTAGCGGGGATTACATTTTCAAAGCGAAAAAATGTTTGGTCGCCTGGTCGCCGGCGACCAAGTCTCCCAGCGACCAAAACGGAATCGACTCGTCTTTGAAACCGAATCGAAGATCGATATCGTCTGAAATTCAAATGTTTTTTTCCCGTCGTCCTTCAAAAAAATCGTTTCGCAAGAGTTATTACGAGCTGTCGCCTGGTCGCCGGCGACCAAGTCTCCCAGCGACCAGAAGAGAGGCAACTCGTCTGGGAGACCTGATCGAGAGTCTCTATGATCCTAAAGTCCACTGAAACGACCGAAGAATAAAAAATTGAGTCAGCTTACATTTCTAAGGTCTACAAGGCTGAGTCGCCTGGTCGCCGGCGACCAGACAATCGACCAGATATCAATATTTTCGCTGTAAAATCGACAGATCGTTGATTTTCTCGTTGAAAAATTGCTCTTCGGGTTTCTAAATACCTCTGTGTCCTTTTATTTTACTTAATTTCTCGAAAAAATCAATTTTTTTACTGCGCATGCGCAAAACGTAAAAACGTTTTTTTCTTTCAACGAACGATTCGGCTGGTTTTATCAGACGCAGTGACTTGCCTCGAAACGTATACCATACGGATTATTCATGCTCGACAAAGGAATCGAGAGGGAAAGAACAAAGTTGAATAAAAAACAGTAGGAAATTTGAGAAAAAAAGAAAAAAAAAAAAAGAATCGCTTGCTCGTAATAAAGGGAGCTGGCAGTTACGACCTCGCACAAAAATGGTTATGCACTTGTGCGTATACCGGAAATAGGTAAAACTCCACGAAATTGGTGGTTGTTCGTGAACTTTTGCTTTCCACGCACTTAGCCACGTGATCAGGATCCCTTTCACATTGCTGGGCTTCCCCGGACGAAACTAAAAGTTCATCGGCTATTATTCGCTGAATGGTATATTGGAGTGCCCGGGGTTATTAATTCAGTACGTTCGATCGTGTAAGAGACGCGCCGGTCTATTTTACAACCGCTTTACCGTGTCAAACTTTTCCGTTTCCCGTGAACGTTTGAAGCACTAATTCCATCGTTATCGTTATCATTAATTATGTTGCTGCGTTGCTTTCTCCGTCGTTGAACGCTTCACGTTTTATCCATCCCTGTTTATCACAAAATCAACAGCAAAAACAATTCAAACAACAACAAAATCAACAGCAAAAGACAATTCAAACAACAGCAAAAACAACAACAAAATTAACAGAAACAACAACAAAATCAACAGCGAAACAATATTGCTTCTGCTGTTTGGGTTTGTTTGGTTTCAACAGCGAAACAATATTGTTTCTGCTGTTGATTTTGTTGTTGTTTACATCGCTTTTCCGACGAAAAAAAGCAACGAAAACAGCAACAAAAACAACCAGAGCAAAAACAGCATTAACAACAACTAAATCAACAACAGAAACAACAATAAAGATCCAAACCCAAACAAAACCAAGATGAAAAAAAAGCAACTAAGAACAACCGCAGAAACAACCCAAACAACAATAAAAACACCGGATACAGCAGCAACAACAAAACCATCGTCGACAATAAGAAAAACGACGAACAACCGGATCAACATCTACATCGTTCACAACAGCTTTAAAAACCCAAAACCCAAACAAACCCAAACAACAAAAGCATCATCAGTAATTTAAAGAAAAACAACGAAAATAATAATATATTATCGATATTAAATGTAAAATAAAACGGTTCAAGTGTCATGACTGAAACATCACACGAGCAACGTGATTATTTTACTTTTCTCGTTTTCCAGACCTTCCTCTGTCTTTTATTCTTCTCTCCGGCGATGAAAACCCCCCCCCCCCCCCTCCCCTTTCCCCTGCTCGCTATCATTTCCCCTATGTCTCTCTTCCTAATTCTCCGGAAATTGAGAAAACGAGAGAGATATATATATATAGAAAAAAAAATAATTTTTTTTGTTTTCGCGAACGACCGGAACAGGTGTTGCCGTGTAAGTAGCAGTTGGCAGCAAGACGGGATCACGCTTCCTCCTGCGGAAGCATCCTCGAGAAATTGTTCTCGCCTGATTATAAGCCACCCCGATGGAAAAGCAGCGCCAGTTGGAGCAGTCTCCTGTTATTGCCTTATTCGCTGCATCCTCTCTTCAACCCCCTCCCCCCTTACCTTCTTCTCTTTTCCTTCCTCCCTCTTCCCCTTCCACCTCGGCTCTTTTGAAACTCTCGTGCTTTTCCGAATAATTATTTTTCGAACAATAAAAAAGAACATTTATTTTTAATAATTATAATTATTAGGAAAATTAATAATAATAATAATAATAATAATAATAATAATAATAATAATAATATAATAATGATTATTTTTCGAATAATAGAAAAGAATATTTATTTTTAATAATTATAATTATTATGAAAATTAATAACAATAATAATAATAATTTTCGAATAATAAAAAAGAATATCTATTTTTAATAATAATTATTATTATGAAAAATATTAATAATAATAATAATTTAATAGTAATTATTATTTTTCAAATAATAAAAAAAAAATAAATGAATAAAAACGAATAATGTTTATTTGTATAATAAACAAGAATCAAATTTAAATAAATGAATTGAAATGATTGAAAAAGAATGATATTATACGCAATAATAATGATAATATTTATTCAATTATTCAAATTATTACAATTGAATTATTTTATTTATTTTATTATAAGGGATTGCGAAAACGGGGAGGGTTAAGGGGTGAAGAATTTTCGTTTCGCGAGGTGGGGGGTTGCGACGACTCGGAAAAAAAGAAACAATAAAATGTTTTTTCTTAACTTTCGAAGCTGAAGATACTCTCCCTCGATCATAATATCGTAAACGCTTTATGGCAACGGTTCTACCGTCCCAACACGAAATATGTATCCACGGGTTAAAGAGAGCACGGGGGTGCGAGGTTAGGGGTGGCTTTAAGGGTTCGGGGTTCGAGGATTGCTGTGTCCCGTCACCTCCCTGGTATCACGTGAAAAAGCTTTACAACCAGAAACAGTGCGTGTACCGTAAAGCGAGGCTCTTGCTCCGAATGGCCCATAAAATTCTCATGTTTATTCCAGGAGGCTGTAAACAACCCCCTCGTGAGGGGGTTGCATCCCTTGGATGTGTAATACTTTATATATGTGTACAGGGCGATTAAAAAGTACCAAAATACCATGAGATTTCGACGAGTTTCTTGCAAAAAATCAATTCCGCCTCGAATCTTAATATTTGGAACTCGTGACCTTCGAATGACCTTGAACCTCGTCTTCAAGGTCGTTTCAAGGTCGAGCTGGTTTTTCCTTTCAACGCGGAATTTTGGGTTCGGAGACGCGGACGCGGGCTATCGAGCGGCTTTAACCTTCAAGTTTAGTCGAAGGTCATATTGACCTTGAACTTCGTCCTCAAGGTCATTTCAAGGTCGAATATGTTTTTTCAACGGCTATTCACCGGATGTGACCTTGAAGGTTAGTCGAAGGTCATACAGAACACTTTGCGATTCTTCGATTCTCAATATTTGAACTTGAAGAATTTTTTTTAAGCGAGAAAACTTCGGTTGTTTTTAGCGGTTTCCATACTTTTTCTACACCCTGTATCTGTGTACGTTTGTCTATATGTTTGTCTATATTTATTGTAGGTTATATGATACCGAATGTACTCCTTGTTTTCCCCACATCGTTGGCTCTCACCGGTTTTCCCTCGTTCTACGATTTCATTTCCTCCGGAATTGAATCGCTCTGGCACGCGAGACAGGCTCGCGTCTACGAATGCCAAGATCGAGAGGTGAACGCACAACGACGTCGCGCCCTTTCCTCGAACGGCGATCCCCATCGCGATGTTGCGTAAACGTAAAACGCCCGGTTGGAGACCGACTCGTATTTTCAAAAGAACATAATTCTTTTTTTTATTTTTTTTTTTAAATTAAGGTATAGGTGGATGAGCACGAAAAAGTTCACGAGTTGATTGAAAATTTATGCTATTATTTTATGGTTCAGATTTTTTTTTCGATTCCTTACGATATTGTAATTTTTTCAAAGTTTTTTAATATATTTTAGATGTTTTTATAGATTCGTTTAAAATTGTTTGGGTTTTTTTTAAACAATTGTTATGGATTTTGTTAATGATCTTTTTAGGATTGTTTTCGAATGATTATTTTTCATAGATTTTTCGAAATATTTTACAATTTCGAAGTTCCTACAATTGTTTTCAATTTTCGAAAGATCCGTGGATAATTATTTTAGAATATTTTGTAAAAAAAAAAAAAGATTTTTCAGGATTGTTTTCTAATTTTTATGTATTTTTTGTAGAATGAATTTAAATTCTTCGAAAATTTTTTAAGTTTTAAAAATTTATTCAGATTTTTTTAACATCACGAAAAATTGTTTTCGAATTATTTAAAGATCTTTTAAAATTATGTTACAACGCTTAACATTTGTTTCAACAATTATTTTCGAATTTTTAAGTTAAAAAAAAAATAATAATAATAATTTGATAATTCGGCGTGAAAAATTGGTTTCTTTGATTTCTTCCGTTCTCCCCGATGTGACCAATGAGAAAAAAAAGGTTCTCTTTTCATCCTACGCTGAATGATTTTTTTTTTAACGGTCGTTTTATCGTGGCCGTCATTAAATTAGCACTCGTCAAGGTACGAAAAAGTTCTCGGTTCTCGGGGTCATATTTTAATTGGCCGTTGGTCGCGCAAAGGCAAGCCTCCACGATGAAGAGAAAACGGACGGGAATTGCGTGCTCGATCTCGTTCGACCATCAGAGGGGAAGACGATTTTAGTATCGACGAAACAGACTCACTTCTACATTTATATATATATATATATATTTGGAATTGTATCCAACCGGGGCGCGCCATAATTCCATCAATTAGTCACGCGACTGTTGTACCGGAACTTTCTCGCTGTATACACGCCCATTAACACGAGGATCCATCCTAAATCGATGTATAATAGTTCGGGAGAATTCGAGCTTTCGTAACGCGTACTCGATGCCTGATATGCCCGACCAACTCCCCTGTACGATTATCACGGATCACCGGGTATGTACGAATTTGCAAAAGGGCGGAAGAAATGATTTTTTAAAATTGTTTTTTGGTATATTAATATTTTTTTGATATATTAATATTTTTTTATATATTAATATTTTGTATATTTATTTAATTGGAATATGGTAGGAGTTTTGTATTTTTTTGTCAACCTAAATGTAACGTAATTTTAATTTTTTTCGTTATTTTTGTTGTCGTGATTTTTGATTATTATAATTTTTTAATTTTTGTAATTTTTTGATATTATGATTTTACGTCGTTGTCATTTTTCATTTTTGTCATTTTTTATTATCATGATTTTTCATTTTTATTATTTTTCATTTTTCCCAATTTTATTATCATGATTTTTCATTTTTATTATTTTTCATTTTTCCCAATTTAATAATCATAATTTTTCATCCTTATAATTACTATTTTTATCATGTTTCATTGCCATGATTTAAAATTACAAATTTTTATGTTTTCAAACATTTATTTTTATTCCTATTATTTATTACAATAAATATTTTCTCATTCTTATTATTTTTTCGTTATTACGAAGTTCCATCCATTTATTTATTTTATTATTTCTCCGTGTTGCAAAAACTTGAGAATTGGTGAGGAGTGTTCGTTTCCGGTTGCGTTCTTCGGGAAACTTTCATATCCTGAAGGGTCGGAGAGTTCATGTAGGTACACCGTGGGTTTTCATGGTCGGTGGTATGAGAGTCGAGAGTTACGTACGATATTATTGCAAGGCGTTATTGTGCGAAATGCAGTATTCTACGAATGATATTTCATTGTCTAGGTCGTTGGTGTTAGCGCAGGGCCTGCCGCAGAACTGGTAATATGACACGTCGATCAGAACGACGATGAGACGAAGAGACGTTACGAGCTTCTTTCCAAGGAGAAAATTACTCTCTCCAGTATCCCCTTCAGTACCGAAGCGACACTTGCGAAAACTACCATCAAAACTACCACACGAGAAATGGAAAAAGAACGAAAGAGGAACAAAGAAAAAAAAAAAAAAGAAAGAACCGACGGAAGAAAAGTTCGAGAAAAGTGTGGTCCATTTTGCCCCACCTTACCCTGAAATACTCATTCTAGCGCGAAACATAAAAATTTTTCTTTCAAATCCGCACGATCCAACCTTATATCAAACGTAAAAACTACAGGTCCGTCCATCAGTACCCATTTTTACCGCAGTTTCCCTCTGCCCTCGTAAAACCCGATGTATCGAGAGCAACAATTTTTCAAACTCACTTTTCTCAAAGGCGGTCAAGTTTTTCGGGAAAAACAGAGTATCGGGACCTGAAGGTTACTCAGGAGAATGTCATCGTTCTTTTGTTTCTCCTTAAAAATGATTAGTCATCGAGAAAACTCGTTTTAAACCTAACGAAAAAAAAAAAATCGTGTTTTACGTAATACAAAAGTTATTCTACGTGTTCTGTTATCCAAGAAATCAAATAATAAAAAACATACATTTACGTATATATCCATTCTCGTCCAATAACGTCGTCCCCTCGACCTCGAAAAAAAAAAAAAAATTTATGTGGCCGAAAATCAGACAAGAACGAGTTTTATTTCTTCGTTAGTTACGCCGTCCGCCAGATTGAATTTCGCACGAACACCGTGTACACACGTATATTCACACGGTCACGTAACACGGCCTCGGAAAGCTCAACTCTCCTCTTTTCATTTTCCGCTACCCCCCTCCTCCCCCCTCCCTCCCTCTACGTTCCTCCTCCCCCTCCAACCCCTCGGCATCTCGTTCCCTCTTTTATTCCTGATTTCATGCCTCTTTTCTATTCCGGACGATGCTCGGATCGAACTTGGAGGCCCGAGGCAACCTTGGCTCCTCGATAGGAACGAGAAGAGGAGAATAATAGGGACCGCGAGGAAAGCTTCTGCTATACGTCCTGCTCGATCGCCCTACGGGATCTAGAATGAAAGGAACTTTCATCCCCTTACACGCATATAATGGACCTCGAACCCTTTTATTTACATCGTATTATCTTTATCTCGTACTCGTCTCGGGCTCCACCTACCAAGCTTTTCATTAACTAATCTAACAGTCGGATCAAACGGTAAAAGCGATTTTACGATACCGATTTTATTTTAGATTTTTTTTTTTTCCAAGTTTCAACGGAACCGATGTAAAAAACGTTCTCATCACTCGAATGTTTGAGCTCTGTAGATTTAGCTTGAATTTTGTTGGGCAGTTTTGTGATGAAATATAGCATCCGTATTGCAGCCTGATCAGGCCCTGATCAAGCTTTAATCCAGCCTGGAAATATTCGCGTCCGAAAAAAAAAAATTCGTATTTTTTTTTGTTTACGTTTTAACTCTCCGTTCTTTTTTACCAAAAAAAAAAAACTTCGTTTTTTTTTCTGTTTCTGAGTTTTTTCTTCGTTTCTCATTCGCGCCCTCGAAGTGGTTTCATTCGTTTTACGGATACCGAGCTTCTCGTTTCGAATTACGAGCTACATTTTTTATCGGCCGTATTAAAAAATCATGAAAAGCTGCCGGATGTTGAGGACGACTATCACGACCACCATGAAGAATATAAGGGTATATTGACTGGCTCATCCATATATATATATATATATATGGAAGTTTCATCACAAAGGAAGAAGACGATGCTGAAAGGAGATTTTGTCTGAACACGTTGAAGAATTCTTGGACGATGAGAGCCTCGCTTTTCCAACGGTCCAGCGATAATGGCTCGAGAATCGTTGAACGCAAAACGATGGGGGGTGGGGGAAAGGGAGGGGAGGAAAAAGAGGCTCCGAACTCCGGGACGGAAAAACGACGAAGAAGAAATACCGGGCGGGAAAGTTAATTTAGTAAAGAGGATTCGCGGCGGATACAAAACGGTTGTAATCCTCGACAAAGGAAGAGCAATTTCTGTTTCGATTTTTTTTTTTTTTTTTTATACGCGTATTAATGCACGTATTTAAATGGACACCCTGTATATATGGGTATATAGGAATAATAGGTTTGTTAAGAGGAAAATAATATTGATTTTATTTATTATTGTATTGTTATTTTATTTTTTATTGTTTGGAATATTTGTTGTTTTTTTTTTGTTTGTTTGTTTGTTTGTTTTTTTTATTATTGAATTTAATGATTGTAAGACGATGAAGTTGAGAAATTGAAGAATTATATTTAATAACGACGATGAGATAAAAATATTAAGAGTATTGTTAAGGATTATTCATATAATAATTAATAATGAAATAATAGCGGTTTTATATAGTTTTGGTAGACTATTATTTTATTTATTATTATTTGTTTTGTTTTATATTTATTGTGAAATTTAATAATTACGAGATGAAAATGTTGAGAAAAAAGAGTTGTATTGAGTAACAAATTTAAGATAAAAAAAAATAAAGAATATTATAAACAATAATAAATAATAAAATAATATATGTTTGGAATATTATTATATTTATTATTAATTTTTTTTTAATTTGATAGATTGTATTAAATATAATACATTTTTTTAGGCTTGTTTGGGTTTGTTTGGGCTGCACAATAAATTCGTATAAAAATTTTATTTTCTCGATTTTTTCGTTCAATTTTACATCTCGAAAAATTGTTTCCTTTTTTTTCGATATAACAAAAAAAGCAGGAATGATTTTTTTTTGCGAATACACTTGGGCTTATTAATAACAAAAAAAAAATTATTATTAACCAAAAAAAAAAATGTTGAAAAAACGAGGAGGGAAGAACGGAACGTTGAATATTTATCGATTTATCGTTAAGGATTTTTCAATCGAACGTGAAAGCTTTCGAAAGCTCAGGAAAAAATTAAAAAAAAAAAAAAAATAAAAAACAAATAAATAAAAAAACATGGCGTATACACCCTTCAACGGAAGTATCGCGATTGTTTAATCCGGAAGTAGGCGAGATCTCGATGGCTTCGGGGGGCGAAAGAATTTCCGGTGTAAAATAAAGGGAGTTGCGCCCTTTTGGATTGGATCGATCGATGATCCGGCAGGGTGCGTTTGCGAAGTTCGTTGATTCGAGACTGACGCGATACACGGGAATAGCATTTGAGAGATTAAACGGGAGGAAGGAAAGCTGGCCGGCTCGATATTGGAAATCGGAAAGAATGGAATGGCCGTTCATTTCTTTTTTTTATTTATCCCTTTCCCTTTACCTTAAATCGTGAAAAAAAAATTATGTTTTTTTTTTTTTTTCATTTTTATTTGACGATCATTAAAAATGCCATTGACGTGGAAAGCTCTCAGCGTTAATCCGCGCGTTTCCCTAGGGGAAATCTTTCGACTGACGATTCCCTATGGTGAGCCCTTTTTTTCGTCCCTTTTTTATTTCCCGATCGATTATCGAAAATTAGCTTTGGAAATGCTTATTTGAGGCCAGGAAAAATTACAAATAAGCCCTTGGGGGTCCTTCAAACGTGTTTGAGGTTTAAGGGCCTTGAAGGGCTTTTAAAGGTATAAGGGCTTTTAAGGGTTTTAAAGGAGTTTTAAGGGTAAAAGGGCTTTTAAGAGCTTTTAAGGGCTATCAAGAATTTTAAAGGGAAAAGGGCCCTTAAGGGCAATCAAGAATTTTAAAGGGAAAAGGGCCTTTAAGGGCTTTTAAGAATTTTCAAGAGCAAATAAGGGTCAAAGGAATTTTAAGGGTATAAGGGCCTTTAAGGGTTTTAAAGGAGTTTTAAGGATAAAAGGGATTTTAAGAGATTTTAAGGGCTATCAAGAATTTTAAAGGGAAAAGGGCCTTTAAGGGCTTTTAAGGGTTTTTAAAAGTAAAAGGGCTTTTAAGGGCTTTCAACAATTTTTAAGTATAAAGCCCTTTAAAGTTATCAAGTCTGCTTGATAAAGGAAGATTCGAGATTTATCAGGAAAATTATTAATAAATGATAATTATCCCTAAAGGGCCCTTGGGAATTTTCGTTATCGACGGTGTCGTTCTACCTGACGACAATGTTGCGCGATTGTAGTCACGTACGTCGAGAATGTTGCCAATCGAACGATGTCCGTATCGACATAAAGCATAGTAGCATTGACTAGCGTTCGATGGGAATTTGCGGAATGGGATTCCCGTCGGCTTGTTTAACAGCGTTTAATTCGGCCAGCCGACGTATCGCAAATTGTACGGGTCATCTGTTTCCTGTGTGTACATACTCGTCGATGCACGTACGTGCATGCCCACCATTGATGCACATGAATAAATCGATCGCCGTTTGTTCACATATATATACACAGTTATATATCCGTATCAAACCCATTATTTTATTATTATTATTATTGGAATTTTATTTTCACTATTATTATTAAAATTCCATTATTTATATTCATTTTTATATCGAAAATAAAATATTTTTTACTTATAGAAATTTTTCATTTTTTTTCAATTGCAATTTTTATTTACTATTTTCGAAAATAGAAGAAAATGTTAATTTAGAATAATAATGGAAATATTTGAATAATATTGATTAATTTTTTTCGTAATTTTAATATTATTATTATTATTATTATTATTATTATTATTATTATTATTATTATTATTGTTTATTTTAGGATATTATTATTTTTTCTTCATACCCACATTATTCTATTTTCATTTGCTCGTAGCGCACTTCATTCGGCAAATATAGACGTAAATAAGCGAAATGAAAGCCAGTCCAGGTTGGTTGTGCGATAGTTAAAATTGTTGAGCGCAGGTGGCATCTCCGTTGGAACGGTGCGTCGAGATGAAAATGTATCCTGAGGCGACAGCCTAGTGGTTTCCATTTATATTCCGACGTATATTGCGTCTTTATCCACTCGTTTATACGGAAATACAGTAATTGGTGGTAATATGGACCCCTGAAACATTTCTCGAAATTCAACTGTGATTCGTACGAACGATGATTCGTTAAATATTATATCGTTCTTTTGGCGGTATTCAAAGTTGTAACAACGGAAACTGATGTAGGGGTCCGTATTGCCCCACTTTCGGTTTTACACGAAACTGGGTGATGGGCGAGTAGATTTTCACACGGGGTTTCCATATTGCGACCCGTTGAGCGTTTATGTGTACTTTAATACCTCGGATTACCTACTACATTCCACTTTCGCTTTGGAATATAGGGGTCCATATTACCCCACATTGATATTCCTCCACGGTTTCTCGTCACCCAGCAGTTCCATATTAACCCGAAATGGTGGTACGAAGTTCTATATCAATCCACAACCTGTTTACCGAGGTTCAGGTTATCGTGGAAAATTGCTTTTACACAGGGGTCCATATTACCCCACATTTGTCTTTTATACCGCTGGTTCACCCGGCAAAAGCAGCTGCCCTCGTCCCAGAGTGTCCTTTCGACGAGTCCATTGCGAAAAAACGTTTTCGTCGTTCGTCGACCTTTTACCAACTTGACTCGCGCCACCCAGACCTTTAGACCCTAGTCAACGCCTATCTATATAGGAAGACAGTTAAATGCGGAAAGAAAGCACACACGATTTGTTTGGCGTCCTGGGGTGCCGATTCGTTGGATATAGTACTATTTGCTGGGTGGTTCGCTCGGAGGTGCGCACTCGGTTTCAGGTGTACACATTCAACGCCATAGTTAAAGCTCCACGAGTGAACTCGTTCCTGCTTACCCACCGGAAGTAACCGCAAAGTAACGTTTTCTCTGCTCTCTTCCACATTTGTCTAACTGTTGCATCGCTTTCTTTCCAGCATTTATCACAGTCCGATGATTAATGGTTTTTATAACGATGATGGACCGACAGCTGCTATACCGGAAGTATTCGTCGAATCCGGATGATCCGCATTCCAGAGGATTTCACTGTTTCTTAATAATAATAAATTGTCTATCCATCATCCCCGTTTGTTTGTTTTTCAACCCTATGCGGCTATACGTCCGTAAGACGCTTATCACAGGGGTCCATATTGACACCAATCATGTTCAAACGTTCACCACGTTGGCCCTATCGCTCCGATCGGCCCAAAAAAATTCAGGGTATTAGTTCGAATCCTCCAGAATGTGATATTCTCGGTTTTATATTTTAATCGGCTTTCAAAATGGCAGAAAAAAATTCCTAAACAATCAACCACCAAAAAAACCCATGTTTTTTACTAAAAAAATCATAGCTCCGGCAATTTTCAATATTTTTTCATAATATTTTATGGTGACACGCTTGACACACGACTGTTCAAGGAAAAAAATAGCTTCATAGTTGGCGTTTGAAAAAACCTATTTATTCTTATTTTTGAATAGTGTCGAAAATCGATCGGAATTGCAGTAATACGGTAAATCGAAAATATGCGAGCTGTCAATTAGCGCGACACTCGAGTTCCGTAATTACGGTGTTAGGGTGAACCACCCCCACGACCCTTCTTCATTTCTTTTCTTGCCAATCTGCGAGAATGAAATGTTATTCCGGGACGCGAACCGGCCTGATGACTACCTTCTTTTTTGCCGGTCCCACTCCACCCTCATACACGGATAACAGCCGCCTATCAACGGATCTGAATAATTCATAGGACGTTTCACGCGAAAGGATGACGCCAGGGTAGATATGGAGAGAAAGAGAGAGAGAGAGAACAAAAAATGTCGACCACCGACTCGTTCAACAGGCTTCGATAGGCAGCTTGCAATAATAACTATGACTATGTCCTTCAAAACTACAAAAAATATTCCCCATTTACATACACGATGTATATATATGCGTGTGTGTATATATGAAATGGGGTTTGCTGGAACTATACTAAAAAGAGAAGAGAAGCGACGTGTGCAAATCTTTTTTTCACCTATTAATTATATATGCATTCAAATGTACATAGCACGAAAAAAAAAAAACACTTCTTACTGTAGCTTTTTCGGGGATTTCCCCTACCATACATTTTAAAAAATTTAAATTAAGGTATTTAATAAAGAGGATACATAATACATCAATTTTTTTTGTCATTTCTCTGCATCGTAGTTCAGCCATTTTGTTCTCCATTTTTCAGCCATTTTGCTATGCATTTTTAGCCCATTTTGCTGCGATGTATTTCAGCCATTTTACGATGGATTTTTCGTCCCTTTTTTTGCGAATTTTTAGGCCACATTGCTGCAATATTTTCCTCCATTTTGCCGTGTCATCGTTTCAGCCATTTTGCAGTGCTGTTTTTCGTCCATTTTGCTGCGTCGTGTTTCAGCCATTTCACGGTGTATTTTTCGTCCGTTTTGTTGGAAATTTTTCAGCCATCTTGCTATCGACTGTTGGATCTCAGATTTTGTGAAAAATCATCCCTTAAGGGGTCCAAAATTATTGAAAAAATTATACTAACTTGGCGAATGTTAATATACACATTTATAAATAAATTTCAATGTCAAAGAAGGACACCAACGCGATGTTCCTTGAGAATAGGACAGTAGCAGCAATTCCAATAATGCCTAAATACAAGGAAGCGAGTTTCCTACCGCGATTGTAACCGGACGCCTTTGGGACATTCCTTGATTCCGGTCCGCGCCCATGTTCCCCTCTTATTTGTGTTTCCGGTATATACCAACCCTGATGGTTCATATATATATATAACAGGCGCAGCCAGACTCGAATCCTTTGAGCCAGATTCATCTTCTATCCGCTTTGTCTTCAGGTGCCACTATGGGAACCGTTTCCCCGGGGTGCGTCCTGCGCACATTGAACCCCCCTGCGTTTCCGCTTATCCACCAACCAGCCTCGCTTTTTTGGTCCATCGATTACGTCTTCATCGAATTTCACACCGAACAATGGTCTCATAAATAGTTCGTTTTGGGTTGTTTTAGAATTGGAAAAAAACTGATTCATTTATTGGTTTTATTTTGACGAGATAGTTTTTCGAGTTTGGGACTTGTTCTTGATTGGCCCAAAATCGAAAGATATATATAACTTAGAAAATCCAAAAATGAGAAATGTATAATCTAGAAAATCCAAAAATGAGAAATGTTTAACTTAGATAATCCAAAAATGAGGAATGTATAATCTAGAAAATCCAAAATGACAATTATATAACCCAGGAAATCCAAAATTGAGAAATGTATAACCTGTAAAAGCTAAAATCGAAAACTACGTAAATTAGAAAGTTCGAAATGAGAAATATGTACCCTAGAAAATTCAAAATGGGAACTATATAACCATAAAAATCCAAAAATGATAACTGTATAACCTAGAAAAGCCAAAATCGAAAACTCCATAACCTAGAAAATTCGAGATTCGAATAACACAACCTAAAAAATCCTAAATCGAAAACTACATAACCTAAAAAACCGAAAACTCGTAACTAAAATACCAGGTTTTTTCACCAATAATTAATATTCCATATATAATCGAATGTTAATAAACATATCACTATAAACCAAGAAACCCAAACAAACCCAAATAATAAACAAATAAAATAAATATATAATAAACATTTGTATAATATAATACGATATTTATATCAAGTTCCACCTGCTTTTTTTTTGTTGCTAAAATTAAATATTTTTGTATTTGTTATTTCGATTGATAAAAAATATCGAAAAAAAATAGATCGATAAAAAAAATCAATAAATTAACTAACCACGAGGAAACTTCGTGGAGATAATGTGACGAGTATTTTTACGTTCGTTTTATGTTGGGTTTACCCTGAAAAGACTCGGGGTATTTTCACCAGGGGGCACGACTCGGAATTTACCGAACAACTAATTTCCATTCCTGCCGAAGTTTAATTACCGCGGCTTAATTAAAGTTCGCTAAGGAAAACAAAAAGGGAAATGTTTCTTCTGGCTCTCCTGTGCTTCATTGCGGGGTATCGTCGCTGTGGGTGTTCTTATTTATACGCGTGCCATTTTTCGTACCTATACTACCAACCTGTACAAACTTTAAGGTGGGCTCTAACTTAGACGTAAATTGAACACTATACACGATATAAAAAAAGGTAACGATTTCATTAAATTGTTATCATTTAATCCAATAGTCAATAATATTAATTAATATTTTGATATAATATTATAAATTAATATTCTAAAATAATAAATAATATAATAACATTAGTGTAATTGCGCATTATTATCGAATTTATTAATTAAATGATTTAAAATACTTCGTAAAATAAAAATTGTCCATTAATCTTTATTAATATCAATTTTATTATTATTGAATAAACATTTAAAAAATCGAGAAACTTTTTGATCATTTGAGAAATCAGAATAACAAAAATACACGAATAATACATTTATTTAAAATTGAAATTATAATTCCTATAAATAAAATAATACATGAATTATTTATTTATTTATTTTTTATTAAAATTACAGTTACGAATAATAAAAGAATAGAATATTTATTTAAAAATGTGTATTAAAATTGTAATACAAGAACGAAATAATACCTGAACAATTGAAAATAAATTATTAGTATTAAAATGAAAAAAAAAAATAAATAATTTTCGAGTAATTCAAAAATAAATCTGCAGCTGCGATAGAAACGCGACAAAGGGCGAAAACGAGGAAATTTCGTGTATCTGCACATCACTGTCACCGAAAAAGGAGAACCGTGTTTTCAGAGGAGAGAATATAAGAAAATAAAAAAAAAATAAATAAAAGTGAAAAAATAAAAAATAAACGAAACGTTACTGTACACCGGTATGGCTGAGAGAGAGTGAGGATTTAATGAAATTTGTAGTTTATTAAGTCGCGGAGAATCAGCTGGGAGGTTTCACCGTCTGGTGGTGACGGGTAAGCCGAATAAAAGTAGAAAAATAGCGTTTCTTCCTAGTTAACGTTTTTTCTGGATGGATCGTCGAGCTAAAAGTTTTTACAAAATGAAACAATCGTTTAGCCTTACAAATACCTCATTTAATTATAAATCAACATTTGAAAATATTAATTGTTCCATTTTTAACAATAATCATTTTTTTATTCAAATCAAATTCGATGATATTGGCTTCCAATAAATTTTTATGAATTTTTATTCATTCGAAATAAGTTCAGTTAATTTATTTTCAATTTTTATAATTAAAAAAACATTTTTTTATTATTATTTTTTTAAGCTTTACTTTTTAGTTTATTAATTTTTGTACTTTTCATTCTTCTTTTTCTTTTTATTCATATTAATTTATTTTTATTTTTTAGTGTTTGTATTTATTGTTTTTTTTTTTATATTTGTTTCGTTATTTATATTTATTTTTTCGTTTATTGAATTTTTTTCGTTTTTATTTATGACGAATTTTTTTTTTTTTCTTTTCTTTTTTCTTTTCATTTTTACGCGGAACCTGGAATGATAATGTTCTCGGGGTAGGGGAAGACTTGTGTATCGTCATATGCGAAAGATTCGTGGGACGCACGAACGCGTACGTGCCTCGATTCGAGCTATATTTTATTCGGGGTACGAGAAATTCTCCGAGGTCGTATACACTGTAATGCTGATGGCGGACATATTTCAAATGGAATAAAAAATTCATACACTTCGTTCGCCGTTTATTTATGGCTACGATATTGCCTGTGCTTCTTTTTGTTTTTTATTGTCTACTTATTTATATCGTATTTACTGTCCTTTCAACCCAGCCAATTCGCCACTTTGGATCACGAAATTTTTCTTTTTATGCTTTATCCAATATTTTTGTTTAACAAAAAATTGTTATTTTTCGTATCAACAAAAATGTAAAAAAAACATTTATTAAATAACAACGAGAGAATTATCGAAGACAATTTTTTTCACGTCCAAGTTATTTAAAAATAAAAATTCTCGTGAAGCAAAATTATTAAAAATGTTCAATAAAAAATAAACAACCAAAAAAAAAAATCATTAAAAAAATAAACGATCGAATTATCGAAGGAAATATTTTTCCACGACCGAAATAATCAAAAATCAAAGTTCTTATTCACTCGATTTATTCAAAATATCCAATAATCAATAATTAATAAAAAAAATAATTGAAAAACAAATTAAAAACGATCGAAAAATTAAAAAAAAAACTGCAATCGAAAGCCCAACATTTTTTTTCGGCTCAACTACTCGAAATAAAAAAAAAAAACAAATGATAATTTTTGAAAAATAATTTTCAAAAATCAGACGGTCGATAAATCGAAGAAAATTATTGATTGGATGGTCGGAAACGTTCACAGGGCGTACTTTGGGACCAAACGTCGAGTCCACGAAAGGATTTTTTTCTAATTTTTTGTTTTTTTTCTTTTTTTTTTTTTTTTCGTTCGTTTCGTCTTTTTTGTTTTGTTTCTTCGTACGGAGTGAGTATATAGGATGGGGGTTGACGTGTGCACAGGGGATTTACGGATTGCAAGCACGTACCACGTGTCTCTGACGAGGTCTATTCTCAACGAGGATATCGGAGTGTCCATGGCGGAGAGGCCGATCCCGTACGAACCGGAAGCATCGAGAGACCTCCAAAAAAAAAAAATCGAAAAAAATCCAAAAAACGAAGCGAAGTGGACGAAAAAAAAAAAAAAAAAATCGAAAAAAATCGAAAAAACGAAATAAACGGTGGAGAAAAATGGCAAAATAGCCGAGCGAACGAAATTTTCGTTTCTTGGTAACGACACGCGTCCGGGGACGGACTACGACCTGGGACGACGATATTCCGCCCTCGTCTGAAAGTTTAACGTCGTTCGATCACTCCGGCCTGTCACGATAACGTCGCCACGATTTTTCTTCCCTCGCGGCAAATCCGATAAAAAATAATAAAAAAAAAAAAAAAAACAAAAACAAAAAGATGTTCTTTTTTTCGTTTCGGGACGAATCCATTTTCGCTGAATTCGCGAAGGGGCGAACTAAATCGTCGAACAAACGACCACGACGAGGATACTCCCCAAGCTGAATTTATAGGGTTTTTGATGTTGTAGTGATTAATCATTTTTTTTTTTTTAATTTATCCACAATTTTCGTTCGGCTCTTCACTCAAATTTGGGAAAATGAAGAAAATCGTGTTTTTTTTTAATGTTTTTTACGATTTTTTAAATTGAAATTTTGGGTTTTTGGAAAAATTAATGGTAGATTTGGGTCTATTTGATCGGAAATTTTATGCCGATTACGAATATCATAGAATTTTTGTCGAAAGCATGGAACGAAGCAAAGAAAAACGTGTTTTAAGGTGTTTTTTGCGATTTTTTCATAGAAATTTTGGG
>JAPYZI010003087.1:0-19447 GCA_030523105.1 Ophioninae sp. A BG-2022a | reverse complement strand
AACGCAATAAAATTGATTTTTTTTGGAAAATGATTAGCGATGTGACAAATAGTTTTTACTGAACGAATTTCCACTCCAGTTGGATTTCCTAACCCCATAGAATTTCGATTTTATCCGCTCATACGAATTTCATGGTTTAAGTGAAAAGAAAAAAAAATACGAAAAATGTAACGCAATAAAATTGATTTTTTTTTGGAAAATGATTAGCGATATGACAAATAGTTTTGACTGAACGAATTTCCACTCCAGTTGGATTTCCTAACCCCATAAAATTTCGATTTTATCCGCTCATACGAATTTCATGGTTCAAGTGAAAAGAAAAAAAAATACGAAAAATGTAACGCAATGAAATTGATTTTTTTTGGAAAATGATTAGCGATGTGACAAACGTTTTCTACCGCTCGTTAAAACCCGTGACTTCTTTCGTAAAGGTTTCTTCAAGGTCGAGAAAGATTACTGAGAGATAACTGCAAGTCCATAAAATAATGGAAATTCTGATCGAAGCTGAACGAATAATAAATAATCTAGAATAAAGAGAGAAAAACTAACCCACAAAATTCTTTGAGACGAAATGATCAGAGGTAATGCTTTATTTTGGTAGACCCCAGCTGGCATTCCTATGCTTGTACGAGCCCATTGGGATTTCTCCGGGCTTCGTCTTGTTCAAGCTATGAAATATTAATGGATATTGTGACAGCCGGATAGAGGGGAAAAGCGGAAGAGAGGAAAAGTTGTTTTTTCTCTTCTATTGGGAAATGAAGCGAGATGAGAGACACGAAGTGTACAAAAAGTAGAAATCTCTGGTTTGCAAAAATAAAAAACTTATTAAATTGGTTAAATATTCTAATAGCCGACATGTTAGATCAGTACAGGTAAGATGTCCTAAATTACGATTTATCGCATCAAAGATTTCGAGAGTGACATTAACGGAAGGTAAGAGACTGTGAAATGAAAAGAGAGAGAGAGAGAGAGAGAGAAATCCAAATGAGAACTTCTCTTTTCATTTCACGTATGTAGAATCGATATCGGTTCCCTTCAATTATTTCAGAAAAACGACGATACGAGAGGAAGACCAATCATGATTTTACAGTGCACATCTAGCCTCTTTTACTCTGGATAAAAAATTCATCAGCCGCTAGCTCGAGGGAACTAGGCGTTTCGTACGAAGATGAAAAAGAAATAAATCATTTATGAAATATCGATCATTTCGGTCAGTGCGTTGATTAGAGGCTCCTCTACTCTGCGTGCTCATGCATAATGAATAGCTCATGAATACGTACGCACAAGGAAGTACATACGTAATTGGATACAGACGTGTAGGGTCATTTGGATAAAGCGAGCACACTTTGTAATTCGAAGGATGATAAAACTATTTACTCAAATTGGTCATTTATTCAGCCCATTATTAAATAAAGATATTTCTTAAAAAGACTTTCACAATTATTTAAAAAATGATAACTAATAAAGAAACTTTAGATGAATTTTACAAAGTATGAATTTTTCAAAAACTTGTGAATCCGAAAAGAAATTCGAATGAAGTGAGCAAATTATTTTTAAAAAATAGCAAAACGTTCTGATAATCAAAAATTTGGCCTAAATAAACGAATAAAAAGAAATTTAAAACATTGTAAATAATTACACATAAAAGAATGATCAATCAAACATATAAAAATCAATGATTGATCAATCATGAATCATAAAAATGATCAATGATCGATCAAACACATAAAAATCAATGATTGATCAATCATGAATCATAAAATTGGTCAATGATCGATAAAACACATCAAAAGCACCGATTCATCAATTATAAATCATGAAATTGATCAATGATCAATCAAACTCATAAAAATCAACGATTGATCAATCAAACGCATACGAATCAACTTCTTGATGAATCATAAATCATAAAATCGATCAATGATCAAAAACATGATCAATCGTATCAACCTTTCGTTTATTTCTCGCACCATTCGTCACCCGAATGAAAAATTTAATGCTGCGCTAATTGGTACAATTAATATCCAATAATCAGATGATAAAGTAGGACTGAAGCATGATCATTGATTGTGCAAAAGGAACGCAGGAAACGAAGAGACGTACAATCCCAAATCAGTACAAAAGCTTCAGCAGCCATCAGCGGAGGAAGAAAGGATCATTGTTCTCGAAATATTAGCATTGGGAAGAGGTTGTGGGGGGAATTTGAGGGAGAGCTCTTACCAAATATTAGGACGAGCCGGTCGAAGCTGCTGGGATATTATTGGTTTTGATGGAAAGTGGGTATGTGCGAGTAGTTACGTGAGAAACGAAGGTCGCAAGAGCGCTTCGTGAAAGGAGAATGCAGGTCGAGCTTTGCTCACCTTTTGGAATGCTCACGTTCGTCCAACCAGATGAGATACGAATCGTAAAATGGACGAAGCGAAAATGGTGCTCTTACGGTCCAATTAATGTTCCACGTAACGGCAACGTTTATTCTTTGGATTATTGCACGACTTTTTTGATATTGGTAAAACAGATTCAATCGGATATGATCATTCGTCCAATCGGTTGTACACTTTCGAAGAGGATTTTCCAAAAAAGGTCCATTGGTAGATACAGCGAATTAAGACGAAATCGATATTCACTGGTTGCCTTGCAATTAGTTTAGCTCAACGAGTTTTTAATTGCATTCGTGATACGAATATCCAGTTGGAAGTGACAGGCGACGATAATCCCAGTTTAGCTTGATCAAAAGGTTCGCCCGGTGAGATACGAAATAGCATCCTCGAACCACCCGTATATCACCGTATTAACAATATTTATATAGTGTCGTAACATCGGGTTGCTTATTTTATTTCATGGTCCAAACTCAATACTCTTTGCATTACTAAAAAAACATTAACGATTCGAATAATTATGTTTTCTTTGATACTTTGAGTTACGTTAAATTCATTTATTTTTTATTATAAATGGGAATTCGATTGAAAGAAGAGAAGAAACAAGGAAACAAATGTTGTTGTTTGTTTTTTCAATACGTGATGCAGCGTTTTTTCAATATGGGAATTTTAATACTAATTACGGTTGGTGGCAGCTGGTGAAATTCTTTTTACATATTTTGTAGCAAAATTATTTGGTGTATGGGACAAGCCTTTTATAAAAATTATATTCAAAAGTTCAAGGACATTGAACTTCTGGATGAATATAAAAAAAATGGTTGATGTTTTCGAAAATTTAAGAAATTATAGTTTTCGATGATACTGATTACTACTTAATTAATCAGTGACAAATTAATGTATAATATACATTAATTTTGCATTGATTTTTCGCTGAGTCGTTTAGTAAAATTAATTAGTGAAAAATGCGAAGTAAAATTAATGTAATTTATACGTTTTGTAAAAAATGTGATACAAAATTAATGCGAATTAATCATTAATTCTTCGCTAATTAATTGAGTAGTAATCGATATATGAATTTTAACAAGATCACTTATGCGAAAAGGTTTTTTTGTAGGAATATTATTTTTAACGTTACTAATAAAAGCCCTGAAATTCACGACTACGTTCACTCCGCACCATCTCGCAAGCTTGTCAACGTGTTCCTTTCGAGGGTTGACAGTTTCGTGACATTTGCAGAATTCATTAAAGCGTACGAAGGATTAAATTTTCTGGAGCCGAACTAGAGAGTATTATTTAAAATAATTAGAATGTCCGAGAATACAGTGCACGCGGAGGAAGGTGACCCGAGTAAGATCGCATTGACGGATCCTGACGAGAAGCAAAATTCAGAAACCTCGATTAGCCGAAGATTTCAAGGGCAGTTAAATTCCGAATGGTCATCTACCGAAAAATCGCAATTGGGAATAGCGACCGGATCTTCAAAGATGCAAAAAAAAGAGATCGACGGTTCAGCGTCGGTTTCTAAGATTCCAGAAGAGAAGAGAGGTAGCGATGGGGATACGACGACGCCACAAAGAAAATCGAGAAGTAATTGCCGTGCGCGATCTCGCGATCCGCGAAAATGTCAAACGCCATTTCGAGAAATGATCGGTAAGCGTGAGACGAGGAACGAAGAATTGGAGCAGCTTGAGGGGGATTTGAAGGAGCGTCTGGAAATGCTGGAGTGTTCGATGCCGGCGGTGATGGTTTGGAACGTTTTAAGAATGGGTGAAGGTGCTTCGCCATCGGTGATTCGACAGCTGATGGAAAAGCAGTTGGAAGGGGTTCGAGCGGTTGGTAATGTTGGTATACCAAATACTCCGAGTCAGCACTACGACCATAGGGTCCGAGAGATCGAGGCTGAAAGAAAGGCGGCGTTGAAACGAGCCGAAGAAGCGCGAGCTCTTCTGACCGATAAAGAAGCTGCGATTGATGAGCGACGAAAGCGCTTGGAGAAAGCGAAAAGGTGCAATCAGGAGAGAAAGGAACGAGTCGAGCGACTGAACCGTGAAGCTGCTGAACTCAGGGAAGGTAAGAAGGATACTCCTGATGACACCTCTTGTCAAGTTGGAGAATGCGGTGAAATACGATGCAAAGAAAAGTTGTTGGATGACATCGGCAGTTTGAGTTCAATAAAGTCCAAAGATCTGGAATGTTTCGCGAAGCTTCAGGATCTAGCTGAATCGGAGATATGCATGAAACGACAGATAAGCGAGCTGGAACGCCGGGAAGAGGCTTACATGAGGACTCTTCGGCGAGTTGACGAAACGTGGTCCAAAATGGAAAGCGATAATGGCGGGAACGTTCGCGAATTCGAGGAACAGCTGAACGCAAAGATGACGGTTATCAAGAAACTGGCCGATCGTGTCTGCCAGCTGGAGGATGAACTGGAGAAATCGACGAAACGATTGGTCACTTGCAAGGAAGAACTATCCAAATTCACCAGCAAAGTGTACACGGACGCTCAGATAGGATTCAACGATGGCCTCGCGACTTCTCAAGATCGCGGCGTTTTGGCTGGAGTCACGACTGCAACGTCATTCACCAGCGCATCCCCGCGAACCGTTGACACGGATAGCACCGCGCGTCCGGAAACGTTGGACAAAGCCTCGACTATCTTGCCTGCGTCCGATGAACGAGGCGTCAGTGTTATCAAAAAAATGCTCGACAAAGCGAGCGAAGCGATCGTCGAGCGTCGAGAACGCGAAGTGGGAAAACCGATTGGATTGGGAATCGATGCGGGTATTGGGGATTCTCCGATAGGAGAAATCGACGATTCGGTGAAGAAAGTAGATAGTCTCGAAAAGCTGAAATCCGGTAAACCGGAAGAAAGAGTGTCAATGAGCAGGGATGTTACCCCAGAAACTTCTTATTGGGACGAGGGATATCCAACGGATGACAAGGACATGGTTGAAGCGTCAACCGAGATGGAAAGTGTGCAACCAGTCGGAGGTGCTTTCGTGAGCGATGCCAAAGTACAGGCTACGGTTGATACGATCGAACAACCGGTCGGTGGATCCGAAGCGGAGGACATCGCTGAGATCATTCGCGAAGTTCCAATTGCTTCGAAAATCGACGTCACGGAAGCTTCGATCTCGACACCCAGAATCGAACTTGCTGATGAGACTACGATGACTACTGAGGTTTTTGAAACTGATCAACTTCAACCCGTCCAAAGATTTCCAAGGCCAAAACGAAGTTCCAAGATACAGGAGGAAGACGCGGTAGTTGAACGAATACCATTCGATGATGCTACTGAACACCAAACTGATGAACGTCCTTCCAGTGAAAAAAGGATCATCTCCGAGTCTAAGGAAATACGATACGAGCGCAGGAGGGTACAGCAAATGGAAGATGAAGTTGATGAGGCTTCTTACGAAACTTACGAGCCTGACTCTCCGACTAAATCTATTACCAAGACCATGGAAGAGTTCGAGGAGGTGGATGTCGCAACCCTGGTTCGTCGAGAACGTCAAGTTACCAAGCCTACGCGGGAAACTTACCATCCTGACAACCACCAAGCACGGGACTCTGAACTTACAAAAATATCCTATGAGGATGTTGGTGCGGATGTACGTGAAAAGAAAGACGACCTTGAGAAGCGTACAATAGAAATCGATCGACCTTATCCTGACGAAAAAGCCGACAGTGCGAAAAAATATGACGCAGCCAAACAAGTTCGATCCGACTCTGAAAAAGGGGTTGAAAAACAGCGAATGCCAGACGTTAAATTCGGAGACACGATCGCTGAAGGCCAAACCCCTAAACTCGACGAAACTGCGTTGAAACATGATATACCTCATTCCCGAGCAAGCGAGCTTCGAGAAACGAAAGTTGATGATGGCAATGGAGATATTGATGTACCGAGGGGACGGAAAATTGAAGAATTTCCTGAAGGAACCGATCAACTTGATACAACCCGACAGAAACGCAAAAGTTCATACCCTGATGACGGTGGCGAAGCGATCATTGATGAACGTAGTCACAAAATTGGCAAAATCGGGCAGGTACGCGATAAAACTGATTCTGATGAATCCGATTCGAATATCCGAACTTTTACCGAAGTTGAGAAAACTAGGAAAAAACGCGATAAGCCCGATTCCGTCATTAGTGATATTTCTGATAATGGAGATGACGTTAGAACTGATGATTACATCGAGGAAACCGATCGACTTGATTCAACGGTTGAACACTTCGAAAAAAGCAGAAGTGTACTTCAGGAAAGTGGGGACGCCATCGCTGATGAACCGGGTACGAAAGTTGATGAGACCTCACGGAGAATCGATAAGGCTGATCCCAAAGAACGAGACGTGAGAAAGGCTACGAAGATATCCAACGGAGATAGCGGAACTATCCTCGCGGAACCTGCGATTGACCGACCAAAAGTTTCGAAACCTGAAGATGACATCGGAGATCCCAGAGTGGGTAGACTCGTTCAAGGCCGTCTTGGAGAAAACGGTGTTGAAAGGATCGAACCTCGTCGACAAAAAGTAACGGAGCTGGAGGACGATGAAGATATACCCGAAGCATGGAAAAATTGGAATTGGTACGAAGGATGCCCGCCGGACGTCGTTTGCACCAACGAACCTCGAAGAACAACCAAAGACGATAAATACAATCGCTTGAAAAAGGCAGAACCCAAAGTTCAAGCTTCGCCGGAAATTAGAGAACAATCAGTCGGTAGTCGTGAACCTGAAGGTATCGTTGAAGATAAAAGAATTACGAACGTTGATTCACCATTGCCCACTGAATCCAACGAAGGGAAGTTCGATCGGATTGTTTTGTCACGCGAGGAATTTCGAAATTGGTACAACATAGTCAACAGTGTACATCACAAAATATCTGTAAATATTCAAATCCTAATCCACTTCACGATCTCTGTATAAAGTAACCGACCTCACTCGAAGTTTTCATCGTTTTTACGCAACGTAATTTCTTGTATCTTTATTTCCTCATTTTCAATATTTCATAAAATATATCGTTATTTTGTTAAAATTCATATTTTACTATTCTAGATGAAACTCCAAGCATTATTGGTAAAAATAGTTGCAACAAATAATTGAAAAGGTGAAGAACAATCATTTTCGTTGCGTTCAAAAGTGGTAAACTTCAATCTCGTAGGAACCATTTTTTACATAAACAGAATAATCAAAAACTTTCAGCGGTGCATCAGTTGTAAATCAGAAGTCGACGCAATGGCTCAGTTAATGGAAAAGATGAATAATCACATTAGAGTAAGATGATGAAGAATTTTCCATTTGGCTGTACCAAGATTGCCAAATACAGGATGCTGGTAGTTTTCGCTTTAGATGATGGCTCTTGCAGACGAGCAAGACCCAATGGCTATCGAGGCCATTCGAGAACCAAGAACTCAGTCGCTAAACGTACAAACGGACCATCCAAAAGACGTGGCGACAGAATCCAGCGAATCCGTAGAAAGAGAATCATCTGTATTAGCTTCATCACGGGGATCGAAAATAGAGATAAGCAGTTCGATGGATACCAGCAATTTGGTAAATCCAGAAGCTAATGGAGGTAAACTATACGTATCCTCGATGCAAGCAGTAAGATTAAAAATTTATCGATTTACTTTGCGTTGAAAATCTCATTAGCTCTTCTTCTTAGTTGATGATTCCTCAATAGGGAAGTTAGAAACCGAAACAAACAAAATTTCAATGGTCGGGGAAACTATGCGACCCGAAGATGCATCTAGAACTCCAAAACCATCTGAGATCCTGGACGAACGCTTTGATACGGTGACACCAATCAGAGATATCATGGATACCTCAATGGCGTTGGATGACGTTGTCCCTGCTGCAGTTCCGGTTGATTCGTTATCCGAATCAAAAGACGACGAGGCTCTTGTTCCATCAAGATCTGCTGTGGAAGAAAAATCATCTCTTCGTTTACTCTCGATGGAGGAGGAACTCAGCAAGACGATAGCAAAGCTAGCTGAAGACGACATTCAACGAGACGACACCCCAGTAGAAACGGAACCACCGGTTTCTATATCAAAAATAACTATACATCTTGTAGTCGATAAAAACATTGAAGAAGAAATGAAAAAGCCACCATCACCGATAAATGATATTCACACGTTCGAAAAACCCGTTGAAGACATTAAGAGCCCGGCGTCATCGGCTTTAACGGATAAAGAAGCAATTATAAAGTCGCAACTTGAGAAGGAGCAAAATGTACAGCTACCAGACTCAGCGAAACTTTGCATGTGCACACCACTACTCTGCCAACCAGTAAGTAAACGATTTCGAAGTGTCAGAGTCTTTTTTTATCGAACAATCATACCTTTGAGCAATGTGTACTTTGATGCATAAAAATCCAAATTCAAACTACGATGGTATGAAAAATGTCCATCCATAAAATAACCCAAATTTAAATTAAAAAACAAAAACAAATGTCATCCAAATTTAAATGATTAAAAACCATCTTATTTTTATCAAAAATATCAAAACGAAATTTAATCAAAAGATCGAAATCATATTTTTTATAAAACCTAATCTATTGATGTTTTATCCAGAAGATTGCAAAGATCAAAAAAGAGTTTTGATTCTTCGCTCCGAGAGATTCGTCAAAAGTTAAAAATCAATAACCGCCCGGAACGTAATGCTGCCCTGCAAAAAGTATTTGATATCTAGGTAACGACGTGCATAAGAGTACCCCAAACAGAGGGAACGCAAACAACAGCCCAGATGCCGAGAACTCTGGACAAAATAAAAGTAAAGCCAATAACGGAAAGTATCCGGGATCGACCGGAAGTGTTGATGTGGCGTCGACCGTTGATCTGGTCCAAGCGTCGAAAGGATAAATCTTCGGTAACGAGGGTGTGCGCGGATACACAAACGGTGACTGTACCGGGTCATGAGAGAGTTCCACAACGAGAAGTTGACCGGAAGGATGACTATACGGGTTCTGGCGTAAGTCCAAGAAAGAGCAGATTTGTTGGTTCCGAAAAGGGTGTTTCGTACCACCCAATGGATCAAAGGTTGGCCGCACCTGTCACCCGCACGGTCGCTGAACTTTTCTTATCGAAGGAAAAGGAAATCTCGGTGATACGGTACTCGGATAAATCTTTGACGCCGAGGGAGAGCGAAGTGTGCTGCATCGATTGTGGAAAGCCAATAGCCTCTGGAACCACCGGAGTTTCCTTAAATACCAATGTTCGTACAACTACTGGCAAACCCCAAAAAGGTCTGATGCGAACACTCAAGAAAATTGCGACTTCGTCAACGTCCCGTATGGCAAGAAAGAAGGATGACGTTACGTGCTGCGCGTGCAAATTTCTAGACAAGGATAAGCCGGACGATGGAACGGAACGAATGAAGAAAAAGACGAAGATTTCTCATGGAAAAATTGAGGATACAGAATTGTGCTGCCCTTGTCCATCAGGGATAAAGGAAAAGAAGACTGACGAGGTCTCGAAACCAAACAGAAAACGACGCAAACCTGAAAAGAAGGATCAAGGAGTGATGGCTAATATCCCTAGAAGCAAATACAAAAAACCACCGAAAGACAAAGACGCCACAGATCGTACCGATCGAACCGTCCAGACTAAAACCAAGATCCCGTCGAACGAACAATCCGAAAATTCAAAAACTTCCTCCAAAATCCCATCGTCGTCAAAAACGAGTTTGAAGCGTTTGGAAAATACGATCGATGAATCGGCGAAATCGTGTTGCGATACGAAATCAAAATCGTGCGGCGAATCAAAATTGAATCAAGTAGACAGATCTGCAAAGGGAATTGCAACGATATCTGATGGAGCACCCCAATGCGGATGCAATTATGACAACGCTGTACTCGTTCCGTACACTAATTATACCGCAGTTTTCAAGACAAATTTATCTAGCAACGAGTGTGCTTGTAACTCCTCGATCGAGTCTTTCTCCGAAGAAGGAAAATGCAATTGTGTGGATGAAACTCAATAATTGTTCGTTATGCAGCATATGAGGACTTTTAGGATCCGCAACAGGAAATTCATCCTGAACTCGTCCTCGTCGTTATGTTAGGTTCGTGTCTTTGTAAATAAACGTATCGTGTTCTTTCGCATAAAGAATCATTTTTTTCTCATCTCTAATTAAAAACGCTGGTAATTGTGCAAATGTGAGGCTCCGACCCAATTTTGGCGGGAGATTTTTTTTGGCCATAAATTACTTTAATTAGTCACCACTACTGAGAATATTTAGCCAACGGAGGCTGACATTTTTAATGATCAAACCCAAACAAACCCGATCACCCTAAACAACCTTAATTGTTTCCATATGTTATAAGGTTGTTTGGGTTTCCCTGGGTTTGTTTGATTATATTCCGGAAGGCTCATTTCGACACAAAAATTCGACTCAATTCGATGTTTAGGCTTCGAAGTATACGAAAATGCCCCATCTTACTGCATTTTATTCCAAACGTCAAAACCCCATAACTTATGGAAATAATGAAAAATATTGGCATCCGCAAGCTAAATATCACTAGTAGTAGCCCATTAAAGCAATTTATGACAAAAAAAACAAAGATGCTAAAATTGGGGAGGAGTTGGATTTCAAAAAGCTTTCCAGTCTTAGCAATGCAATAAATCCCATTAGAATTCTGATTTTAGGTATAAAACCATCATATTCCGTCATCATAACACAAACAAACTTGTAACAATTGTATCCGGACGTTTTTAAACGTCAACTCCAACGTAAAAAAATAATTTGAGAAACCTCAATCGGCGATTGATTATCGAATGAGTCTGACGATCACAGGTCTGGTCATTTTCACATCGCAAAAGTGTAAATGAGATACGAATGAATTGGACGTTTAAAAAAAAGAACTCACCGAACGTTAGCCAAAGTATGGCGCCGAGAATGGTGATTGCGATACCCACGTAATCCTTCGATGCTCCCCTGTTCAGCCTGCATCCTTGCCTGTGCCGTGGCTACAGCGCTTGCGATCACGTGATGTTGGTGACCCGTGGCACTTCCGGTTGTGACGCTTCTTCGCGAACGCCACCCCGTTCTGCTGCCTCCACCGCCGCTCGGGGTCGGTGATTTCTTCTGATAAGTCCTGTGCAATCAGCATAAATAGATATCGTTTCCAGGCTTCTATGTACAATCCTGCTTGGGTTTCTTTGGGTTTGTTTGGGTTACCTAAATTTTGCCAACTTTTTTCATTCCTCTGATCAAAGTTTTTGTCCTAGCTCTTTCCATGTTCACACATCTAATGGGTTCTTCTTAGAGTTGGAACGAACCTGAACTTTCAGGTTGTAAGTTTTTGGCTGATATCAACTGATAACGTCTTTCATTCGCGTGCATTGCCGAGATGGGGCGGGGGGAGACAAGGACAAGATAGATGACGAGCAGACGCATCGTCTAGGTTGGAAAGTGCGCCGGAGCGAATACCGGACCACAAAGTGCAGCAAAGGTCATCCATGTGTGTGTTTGTACTTGGCGCAGCGAGGTCAAAACTTAACGACGCCATAAATGAACTTTAACGAGACTAAGTAGTTCGAGCCTGCAGCATTATCGTTCCGTCAATGCGATATATTGCGCTGGTGAGAATGAGTGGTAGAGCTGCCGGGAACGAAAAACCAAGACGTATGAAGAGGGACTCTCCTGGCTCATCGCCAGTAGATACTGGCCTCTCGTCTCGTTATGATTCCAACTACTTCCTTTACTCTCAACGAATAACCCCTCCTCCCTAAGTATTACATTTTTTATTTAACAACCACGCGGGTTAATGTACTCGGAAACGAGAAGAGATTATGGTAACGAACTCGGCTATCCTCGTGGTTTTAATACGTCGTTCGACTGATGATACGACTAGGAGTAACGCTCTTCCTGAATAACTCTATGGAAATGAGTTCCCTCTTTTCTCGTGACGGGGGAATGTCATTATATATATTTTTTTTTTTTTAGGATTCTCGTTCAGCGAGCTACAACCTAAATTTACAAAATTCAATCTCTCACAATTATGAAAATGGGAAGACAACATTTTTGTTGCGTTTGAGCGATGCAACCAGAATGAGATTTTTTAATTTGCGAAATATCTGATGGCTGATAGAAACCAAAAAAAAATTTCGTTGCACCCAAAATGAAGTTAAGAAAATAATTAGAGCAAGTGGAACCCACACGAATTCAAACCCAAAATGAAATTAAGAAAATAAATAGAGCAAGTGAAACCCAAACAAACCCAAACTCAAAATGAAATTAAGAAAATAAATAGAACAAGTGAAACCCAAACAAACCCAAACCCAAAATGAAGCTGAAACATTAATTAGAGCAAGTGAAACCCAAACAAAATCAAAACTCAAAATAAAAATAAGAAAATAATTAGAGCAAGTGGAGCCCAAACAAACCCAAACCGAAAATGAAGTTTCCGAAAATAATTAGAGCTAATAATACCCAAACAAATCCAAACCGAAAATGAAATTAAGAAAATAAATAGAACAAGTGAAACCCAAACAAACCCAAACCCAAAATGAAGTTCAGAAAACAATTAGAACAAGTTAAAATAATTTTAATTGCTTTCCAACAAAATTCAACGTCATTTTTACACAGACACTCGGGCTCCGTGGTAAAATATAGGTTGGACCATTTCGTTATCGATATGTCAAGGATGTTACCGCAACGTGCTACAATTTTCATTGAAAAAAAAATGAAAGTAAAAAAAAAGTAACTACGAAGGTGTTTGAATATATTATATAATATTTGTCGATGTCCAGTGATATATGTCCGAGCAGTGTTTTCGAATCCGAATTTTTCCACGGCATTTATTTTTCATCTTTACTCCACGTACGTGTGCCCTATCTTTGCCACGTTCCTTTCTTCCCGAGTTCCTGTATTTCAGCCCATATGCAAGCCTTCTCCTCTCCTACAGATTCTTCTTCTTGAGATCGCGTCAGCCAGGGAATTCCCATTATTCCGAGTTATCGCGTCGAAGCTGACGGACTCGATCGATTGTTCATTCTCTTCTGTACTTTCGAATCCGGACAGATAGGACCCATTCACCTACCCTCGTTTCAGTATTCAACCCTTCGACGAAGCTTGTTGGAGAACAACAGCGTTTTCATATACGACCGTCCTATTTCTTTCGACGCGTATTAATATCGATCAATTAAAATGTACGTTCCAACTCTCGGAAAATACGTCGATTATTGTCTCCTCCCATTTTCAAAATCATTGAAATTTTGCTCGCAGGAATAGAATACATTATTTTTAATATCTTTTTTTTCATTATCGTGGAAAATCATATTTTGTAAATTTTAGGTTGCCAAGTCGTTAAATTAGAATCCGAAAAAAATGTTTGCTGGATTTTTCATTACTATGATTTCATGAATATAATGATTTTTTTAAATTTCGGTATTTTCATTCTGAAATAAATTTTCTGTAAATTTAGGGTGCAGATAGGTAACCGAAAATCCTGAAAAATCTTTGTCTGAAACACGTATCTCCGATCAGCCGAATAAAAAAAAAAGTAAAAATAGTGTATTTTGAATAAAAATAAACTGGAAAAAAAACTCATTTTTGAAATAATTGGAATGCATCGATTTTTGTTTCATTTACATTATCAAATAAAATTGTGTTTAGTAAATCTAGGTTGCGGATCGTTGAATAAGAATCCTACTAAATGTTTACGTATTTTTCATGGCTCGAATGAGTCAGAAAAATAAATGAAAATAAAAAAAGATACAATTTCCATAACGTTTGAACGATGACAATTCATAACGGATAAATTCCAGGGGTAATAAAAATGAAATTGCTTTTCCTTCGAGCGTAATTGCCAACAGGTTGACGGATAATTAATTGTTCTATTTTCCTTAATCCCTCTCGATGTTTCTGGGGAAGAATATGTTTTTTAAGTATGCTCGAATGAACAGAAGTCGTGATAAATAAAATTCCATTTCCGAGCCAAGTTTCATATTCATTAGATGCCTCGTGTTCTGGTTGTGCTCGTGGACGCGTCAACAGGTTGAACGTAATGTATCCAGGAATGTTGGGATCTCTCGTACTTTGAGGGTAAAGTGAACGTACCCGATTGAATTTACGAACGAGAGTAAATTCATCGATAATAATTCGAGCTTCAGTTCTGATACGTACACACGGTTGTACACGTCCATACATGGAAGCTTCAAGTACGAAATTTCTATCATTAGATTATTAGATTTATGCTAATTCGACTCGGCGTAGCCGGAGGATTTCTATCTCCAGTCGACCTAAATACCAAAATTTCTCTATCTCCTCCTCCTCCCGCCTGAGCTTGTACACGGGCATAAGCGCGTTTTAGCAAGGCGCCTCGTTCACGAACACGTGTAAACCTCGAAATGCAAGTTCTGGAATTGCTTTTCCACTCGACGTTTACCGAGAATTCGGAAGCCCAAGGGTGGTAGCATTAAAAGACCGGAATTCGTTCGCCAAACTCATGAATTCGTACAAGGAAAACCGGTGAATTTCTTTGACACATTTTCCCATGAATCATAAACTACAAAACCCTTCTCTAGCCAAAACAAGATTTTGTTTTCTACGAAAAAAAAAAAGAAAAATATCAATTTACGAAACATTTATTATCTGTATTAATTTTTTTAGCCAAAACATGATTTTATTTTCTACGAAAAGAAGAGAAAGACATCAATTTATGGAACATTTATTATTTCTATTATTTTTGTTTAGCCTTTTTAGCCAAAAAAATATTTTCTTTTCTACGAAAAACGAAACAAAATCAATTTATGGAACAATTACTAAGTGTATTATTTTTTTTTTTTAGCTTATCGAGCCGAAAAAGGATTTTGTTCTGTACGAAAAAAAGAAAGAAATCAATTTATGAAACATTTACTATTTCTGTGATTTTTTTTAGCTTTTTCAGCCAAAAAAAGATTTTGCTTTCTACGAAAAAGAAAAAAATCAATTTATGGAACATTTACTATTTGCATGATTTTTATTTGTTTTTTTTTTTCCGAGGCAAAATACATTGTTTTTTCTGAAATTAGATGAAATGAAAAAGGAAAAAAAATTCAAAAATGAGTAGAAGACATGGAAGTTGTTTGGCTGTTCGAATAAATTCAGACGCGTCACGGATAAAGAGCTTTAACTCTGCTCTCCTCCCACTCTCCCTCTCTCCCTCTCTCTCTCTCTCTCTCTTTCTCTGGGTTAAATCCAACTCTCGAGTCCTTTGAGGGCATCGTTTCATTTCACGCTTCCTTCTAACGTTATATATCCATCAGCTAACTCCAAGAGAATCTCAGACACAAATTGGAGACTCCACCTATGAAATTCTAAAGTCGATATAAAAGATTCAGGAGTGCATCTCCGTTTCTGAATTTCTGGGCAAATCTCGTACTCCGAAACACGGTTCGTTGTGTCGAAAAAGCTTGAAACCTGAATTCCTTAATGACGATAAGAAACTTTTGACATTTGTCTACACTTGACTTGTATAAATACGCAACTGGATTGCCATTTCTTATATCCGTTGACAATAAAAGATTTCTCAAAAAGGAATCCTATTTTTCAAAATTATAACATCAAATTCAATTATTTTAAAAATGCTTAATTAATACAAAATGTTTAATTCTGAATTTTCTCGTATACGAAATATCTGCAATAAAATTGGAATAAAATTAGCAATTTGTATAGTATGAAAATAATCGCAGCTTAGAATTTTACAACATCAATTACCAAAATTAATGTTCTGTAAATTATTATTATTAATATTATTATTAATATTTCAGTAAAATATTAGTGTAAATGTTTGCAATAGCAAACAACAAGCTCAACTTATAAACAATAAAAATTGTTCTCAGTACCCATTTAACGTCTTAAATCTTTGAGATCTTACTCCTGAACGAATACCTTGTTTGTAACAATGATTTTGAATTATTCGGTACATTCAAAAAACCAAAAAGCACGAAGATCTTGCATGAAGGATTTCAATAAATCATTCAAAAGCTTAAGACGACGCAAAACTGATATATTTACCTCTTGATCTCACTCCTGTCCTGACATTTCGTTTATTGAAAATAGCACGTTATAAATATAAATAATAAATCAGAAAAACAAAACGCCAATAAATTGTCTCGTGATTTTCGTTGGTCGAATCAGCCGAAAGATCCGTTTGGAACGAAAAAAATATTATCCACGCGTTCGAACGATGAAAACTCGAAGACGATTTTCAATCAGGGAGCTGCGAGTGGCCTAGTCTTTTTTGCACAATAATCGGTATCAGCGCATCGATAAAAACGGTGGATTGAGAATCACAGCGTAGACAGTAGTTAGGCCGTAGACGAAGCGAAAGGCGACGTAAAGTCGGGAGGAGTAAAAACTTGGGGGAATCCAAGAAACGATCAATCAAGCCTTTTAATCAATTGTTGGGTCCGTGGACTCACTTTGTGGCACAATTAAGCGTCTATTCGAATGAAAATCACATTAAACATCGTTCGAGATGGCCGAACGACCTCGGGTCTTAGCGAGGTTGACGAGGACGACGGTAACCCTGCAACGGTTGGTATAACACTACGATTGAAAAATTAAACGATTGCACGCGGCACTGTGGGTAAGCGAAGCGGAAAATTGGTCTCGTGATACACGCGATACACAATTGTGCGTATCATCGCGTTGTTGGATCGACTATGGACTTATCACGAATTATATAACACTTCAATGATCGTGGCTATCTTCAATTTTGACTACACCGGAGTCAGCTGATGATCGTTGATCGGTAGAAATCGTTCAATCGTTCTCCTCGGAGTTTCATCCTCACCGTTCACTTTTCAACGTAGGAGACACCGGTTATAGAAGCCAACCGTTTGGCTTTGCAATCAACGATAAATTAGTTAATACGTTATCGGAGCTATAATCCATTTCCTCTTCGACTACGCGCCAACAGACGAGATACATAACTGTACAGAGGGGTTAGGCTCACTGCCAGTTACCGTTTCGAAACAGCCTCCGATAGTGTCAATATTCAAGTACCGTTAGTAACGGCTAAATTAACCAATCTCCCGTTTTCGTAACGATCGTTTGCTCGTACGTTGATATTGTAGATTTCTACGTGAGAGAAGAACAGGCTTAACCTTTACTATCTGCCAATAAGACCAACCGTTCAACTTCCATTTGACTACGCGTCGATCTAATCAAATCGGATCGATACCACCGTTTCATGGCTAATGGAGTTACGAACCGACGAATCCAGAAACGGAACTTACTTTTAAACCAGAAGTTTCGAATACGCGTCAACTTTCCTGTAGAAAGGTTACGATAGAGTGGCACATCGCGAAAACTGGACGGCTGGGTAGCTATATTGAAAACACACGTTTTGGAACCTCAACCGTTTGATTCTGTCACATATTTCAGGAGTTCCATGGGAAACCATGATTAGTAGGTATTTGTTTACGATTTTGAGAAAGTATCGTCCGACATTGGTGACATTTAGTTCCGGGGAATGCCGGGGCGCTACACATCTCGAAATTTCCAGTATTGAAAAAACCTATCTATTTAAGGAAACGACAAATTAGGTGCTAGCAACCAATCACCTATCAGAGAAAGCAACGGCGCAACTTTTTTGGAACAAGAATTGTTTGGGTTTGTTCGGATTACGATATTGTAACAAACGAACCAACCCAAACAAACCCAAACCCGAGTAAACTTAAACTCGTAGCAATGATATCCAGCCGAAATAATTCGTCAATATTGCAGACTTGTTTAAAAAAACCTATCTATTCAAGGAAACAACAAATTAAGTGCTAGCAACCAATCACCTTTTAGAGAAAGCAACTGCGCAACTTTTTTGGACCACGGATTGTTGATTTTCAATAAACAAGTAGATGGCAACAATGATGGAAATTCGTCTATGAATTAATCTTCCATTCGCTGTAGCCGTGTTGATCACTGGCACCAAAGTGGGCGGATAGACCCGGTTGATTTAATTCCGTCGACCGCGCGATGGTGACTTTTCCGAGCGGTTCACTCCAGCAATGAACACTGCAGTTGATTGGATTTCAGAGGCGACTACATTGCCGGATCTCGATCACAGGGTCGATCCCTTTTCAACCGTCATCAATCCTGGGCCACTCTCGACTCAACTGACTCAGGGTAAGTGCACAGAGGATATCCAGCACTTGCTGAAACTATGCATGCTCGATTATTCGATCACCCGGTTGAAAAAGGTTCCGAGATACGTTCTAGCGGTCTTAAGGTAGTACGCGTGTTAACTTTCCGATCAAAAACAAAATTGATTTTTCTTGGTACTATAATGTAGAAATACGACAATACATAATTCATTAAATCCATGAAATTTGTCAAGCATCTTAGTTACGACGGGAGTTTGTTGGTGAACCTCAATATTACCAACGAAGTCAGATGTGCATTGAAGGACAGTTCTTAAGGATTATATGCGCCGATTCTGCTGGGGGCTGACCCCATTGGTAGTTCTCGAACAGTGGCACTGACGGCGGTTTTCAATCTCACTCTCGCTTTCTCTCGTGAGCATAAACGTTGGGAGAATTATGGCGTCCTTCTTACTCCTGTAGATGTTACGCTTCGGGCATAGTTGTGCCCTGCTTCCACTTATAAGTATTATGATATACAGAGTGTCCCACGACGGAATGTCATCCATGAAACGGGGGTTTGGCGGTGAAATTATGAGTCGATTCAGACTAGCTTGTATAGTTCCCGGATCGACCCCTCAATTATTATTAATATTTCAATAAATCCACCTTTTGATTCGCCTTGAACCCGCCATTTCTCGGGAAAACTGTCAACAAAATATTCTAGAAAGGTTTTTTTCCATTTTCCCAGTATAATTTTGCACTTTCGGCAAAAACTCGGGCATTTTCGTAATCAGCAGAAAATTTCCGATTAAACAGACCCTTTTAAGAGGTTAAAAACGGGAAAAAAAATTTTCGACTTCCCCCGGCCACTTTCCCGAAATCTTGAAAATCACGAAATTTCAACAGGTCGTAGAGTGAGCTTCTCGTAGGCTACGGACATTCATTTGGAGGGTTTGGAAAAGGTTTTTGCCTAACTTAAATAATGGCGTTGGATTCGTATCGA
>JAPYZI010003086.1:0-35728 GCA_030523105.1 Ophioninae sp. A BG-2022a | reverse complement strand
ATTTGCAAAAATCGATGGTCCAACTTTAAAATTCTGCCAAAAATCGAAAAATCATCGGATTTTAATGATTAAAAAAGCATTTTGAAGAGAAAATCATACCGAAAAGATTGAGCACAAAATGGAGCACCAAATCCTAAAGGAAAAAAAGTTATCGATGATTGAGTGAAAAAACTGTATTCGCCCGAAAATCCAAAAAAATTTTTGATTTTTAATATTTTTTTTATAGATCTATTTCGATGTAACTTTATGCCCTAAACACGAATATACCATTAATTTCCCCCAAAAACCAAAATTTCCATAAAAAATCGTGTTTTTAGATATTTACGATTTTCGTATGTGGATATACGAACGCATACCTACCCAAATACACATGTACACCTCTCCGTGCAATAGATTTGAGGATGGACACTCTCGCATTGAAATGGGAGAAAGGTATCTAATTTTATATTGCAGAAACATTTGTTTTAACATTTCTTTTTCTTTAAGATTTTTACTCTCGTATGGAACATCAAAAATATTTTCATTATCGCAATTAAAAGCAAAAACAGAGTTTATACTTATTTCACGAAAAATTACTTTTCAAGCGAAATTAAAAGTACACAGTTAATAATCTTGTTACCATATATTTCACGATAATAGAATTTTTATCTGAATACATGATAGATAAAATATTGAAGTTGCCATTTTTTTCTCGAATTTATTACCGCAAGTCGTATTTGCAGTAGCTGCTGTTAAGATTTGGAACAGATGGTGACGTAAACAATTTTTCGGAGTTCGAAAAATGTTCTCATACTCAAAACAGGCGGTGGGCGAAATAAGTTTGAGGACTTTCGTTTTAGATTCAAGGAACGTTTAATCGATTAACGTAAATAATTCATTCGGTCAATTAGAAACGCACTTAATTACGAAAAAAAAAAAAAAAACGTAAACGAATAAATAATCAAGCAACAAAACGAAGCTTTATTTCGTAAGTGGAACAAGTTTCATTAAATTAGAAAGTATTGTCCGAGGTGCGGCATGAAATTGAAACTTTTTCGTCTTCGAGTGAATTCGATCGGTAACCCTTTGAAAAAACGATGAGCGTGGGGCTCGGGTTCGAGAGGAAGGGTGTACGGTTTGCCGAGGGGCAGGAGGGAGAGCGGTATCGCGTACTAAAGACAAAGAGGGACGGAGGTGGCGCGCAAACACTTTTTTTATCACCGCCATTAGCGAAGACTACAGGGCCAAACACACAGAAGGCTCGTAAGCTTATGTGACCATTGTACGAATCGGTCAACTGTCGGTGACGTCGAGACGACTCTCGCAACCCGGATCGTCCGTTTTCGAACAAACAGCGGACTCTTTTTTCATTCCCGACCCTTTCTTTCGTTTTATTTTCTCCCACCGTTTTATAATTACGTTTACCAGCTTGAGCAACAGTTCGACTCTTTCCTAATTAGTCGCTCGTTCAATCGATGACGTAATTCTTCAATCTCTCCTCCTCGCATCTCAGATATCACGTTTCTTCTTTTCGACCTCTGTCCAAATTTATTTCAATGCAAATTATGCGTCAAAAGTGGCCGGAGAACTTAAAGAAAAAATGAACGACGATGTTGCGTGAGATTAAAAATTAAAACGTCAAAAGCTCGTCTGGGAATATGAAAAAGTTTGAATGAGCCGCGTTTTTGCACAATTTTGAACACGCGTATTAAAATATGAAAATAGAGAAAAAAGCCCATTGAATAAGCCAGGGGTGTAATAAGCTCGAAACATCAAATGAGCTTTGATTACGAGGAGCGTGTTGATGAAAACACGACCAGATCTTCCGTACTTTAGACCACGGTTTTAATCAACGCTATCCTTTCATGAACTGTTTCAATTCGTATAACTATTTCAATGTTTATTATTCTTAAATTATTAATCCATTCGAATTACAATTTATCATTTTCATCGTAATTATTATTCGTTCGCGACCCTCCGATGCACCATCAAGAAGTATCAATTTAGATCATGCGCAAACATGAATGATCAAAATCAGACGAAGATGTTTAATAATGCAATATTAATTATTATTATATATGTTATGTATCATAATTGATTATCGCCGAGTCAAATTGATTTTGGGAATTTGTAACGCGAATATCGATTTTTCCCATGATACATTCTGTATGTGTCAACATACACGATATATAATATTAATATAAATATTAATGATATATTAATAGTATTAATTATCGATTATCATTACTTATTAATCGCGGAAATAAAAACCTATGAATTTTTCGGTTATGTACAAACACGCAGCTAAATATTTGTGAAATACGATAATATTAATTAAAACGAATTTTTAATTATTTTCTGGAAATGTACTTGCACGTATTTGATCGTTTTTCTTTAGTATGTGATACAAAAAGATCATAAAATATGAGGACGCATCAGCTTAGCAAATAATTTTTAAATTTCTTTCCCTCTTACGGTTAAAGGAGAAGAAAAGAGATATTTGTCGAGAACTGTTTATAATAAAAATGAAAGGGAAGTCGTCAATGATCTTGTTCCGTTTTCAGCCTTTGTTCTAAAAAAAAGTAAGCATCTGTTTTAAAAATACGTTGAGCATTGTGACTCTGCATATCCAATAGGATACAATCAAATGGGGTGTAGGAGATTGACGGCTTTGAATCGTGCATCGACCGTGCGAGTCGCTCTCGAACCATACTTGACTGTCCTAGATTCGATTCAATGTCACTTGTTCAATGTCGATGTGAAATACCAGAGGCTGGTTGGAGATTTTCCAAAGAAACATCATTATTTGCGTCGCTGTTTCATTCGATAAAAATATGTTGATTCAAATAGGGGAGAACGTCAGTACGTGTCAGACCGAAGAACCATTCGCATTGAATCCAACAACGAATTGGAAACAAGAAAAGCGTTTTGGCCGGATGTCGAATTTCAAATTTTCGAAGCATTACGAAAGTTTCAATCACAGTCATTAAAATCATCAAATCAACGAGATTGTGCGAAACATCGAAATCCAGCATGTTGAAAAACCTAACGATGATTCTATTTGCTTTCACTTTAATAGAATCAGAGGAAAATTACCGAACGTTAATTACCAGAAAAAGTAGTATTCATTTTTGTCAAGATATCCAGTTGTTAAACCCTAATAGAATTCTCGACTTTCAAAATCGGTTCCATCATGCAAAGTCAACAAATATATTCAGCCAACTTTAAGTGATGTTCCTTTTAAATGTCCATTAGCAGCAGCTCAAGTATCCATCAGTAGAATTGAAAGAACGAACGTAAGCCAAAGCCAAAGCGGATTGAAGGAATCAGAACACCTGGGTATCCAAACGCGTCGTTTGCCCCGTACAACTCTAGTTCTATACTTGATCTGGCATTCAGTATCGCAATTTTGTCCTTGATCGTCCTACGGGCTTGATCAATTCATGGAACAGTCAGAGCTATCCTGTCGTTATCTAGAGACAAGCTGGCAGAGCGTAGAAGCCTACACCGGATAGGAAATGCGATAAAAACGGTGTAAAATGACAAAAATTGGGTAGATTGACAAAGACTGATATAGATGTTTAAAAATTATGTAGATTGACAAGAAAAAATCAAGAAAAAGATGAGCTCGAAAGGAACAGAGATTTCAGGAAGAAAGGAACAGCCAATTGGTGTTGAGCAGCATCAGAAGGAGGAGCAGCCAACCAACGATGGCATTAGTCGTGGTACATAGGGGTTTGAACCTGGTAGGGAACCTTGCCGAGGAAAGTCGTTTGTGTAGATTGTCCATGTGTGGTGAACCGAAGACTTGCCATAACGAACACCGCGTGTATGTATAGTTAGTTAAAAGCGGCTCTATGGTAGTAGTGAAAATGCTAGGATGTATAGTGGTACAAGAGCACCGGTGAGCGTGCATGGGAATACGAGAGGAGAAGGAAACGAAGCAAGCAAGTGGTAAAGGCGAGCTCACTCGAGTTATAGAGTATATATAGCAAAACGTGAAAGAGATGGAGCGAGAGAGTCATAGAGAAAGAGAGAGAAAGAGAGAGAGAGAGAGAGAGAGAACGAGAGCCTCAGAGAATATTGGTGGAGATGCTTGGAGATGGTAGACGAGAAAGAGAAGGAAGAAGGAAAAGAGAAGAGAGAAAGCTGAGCTGAGGGTTGGGTTAAGCCACACCCGCAAAAACAGCCCTCTGCAGAGCTCGACCGAGCGCATCGACCGAACGACCATTTCTCTCTCTCTCTTTCTCTTCCTCTCTTTCTGCATCATCCCTTCCACACCACATCGGCACCCACCAGGATGCGACAAGTTTGATTCGGCTTGCAAAAGCTGTGGATGCTAACGTACTGTGAACGTGTATGTACACAAGCATGGTTTAAGAAACGCTTCGAAACAAACAACACCCCGAGCGTTTTTCATACCATCTTTTTTTCGTACCCGCTGATTCTCTTTTTCTACAGTGCAAAGTGCAAATTCTCCATTACACGAGCACACTATTGCTGCGGTTAAAAATCGGGCACCTTCAAATGGAAAATCCCATGTACTTTCGTAACACCAACATCGGTACTCCGCCTTGCCCAACCCACGATGAAAGTTTGTGCAGCAGTATTAGGAATGCTGGTAGTGGTAACAGTAATTACAGTGGCAGTAAGGCTGTATAATTCTCCAACTCGTGCAGAATAGAACGGTGGATCGGGGGAGCAAAAGAGATATATAGGATATAAACGATGAGAGAGGGAGGGAGGATGGAAGAGAACGCGATGTGTGATTATGATATAGCTACAGCAACCAGAGTCGTACTAAAGGACAGCAGTGTTAGAGCTAGAGCTAGGAACCAAAACGAAAAGATGGAGAGGCGGAGAGAGAAAGAGAGAGAGAGAGAGAGAAGTCTGAAACGTGAAATGCTGTTCACCATCTCCTCGCGTTTCGTCTCTGCCTCTTTATTCGCATCCCCTCAAAGCGTCATCTCTCGTTTCTGTCCCGGTGCCTTGGTATAGGTCGATCACCCTTGGACCTTATATTCGCGTTTCCCAATCCCCTCAGCACCCCTCGCCCCACCACGCCTACAACCCCAAGACCCCGGTGTCATTTCTATTTCTCAGAGAGTCTCCCAACCCCTTACGTATATACGTGTGTTTTTCGAGTGTGTTCGTGCCCACCGCTTTCGAGGGAGTTGGAGAGTTTGATACAGACGTACGTACGAATGAGACTACGTGTCTCCTTCGCTTTTGCCATTCCACAATCCTTCTCTACCACCGCGATATTTTTCAATCTTTCCTCCCTCCCGAGTATTCTCGGGGCAACCCTCGGCTTTCCAACTGCTTCACACTGTTCTCCAATCATTGCGAATGTCGCGAAAGTACGTGTGGTCTCGATGCATAGTGCACACGTACACGGCACACGGGTTACCTCGACCGCCAGCGATCCTCACCCTCTTCAAACTTTAATACCCCTCCACTCGCCTCGCTTCAACTCCCACCGACGACCAAGAAAACTGCGAAAAGTTCGAGTTTTTGCGCGCCAAACTTTTCGAAACTTCCTGGCAACTGACGCCTCCCCTTCCGCCGGTGTTAGGGAGTGGGGGTGGCGGCGATGATTCGTTCGAAAGTGCGCAACGACTGGAGAAACGTAGCGGGGGTTTAGCGGTGATGAGGAAGAAGGGATGCTTGTGCGGGAAAACTGCGACGAGATGACGTTGGTGGCGGTAGCCCGATCGGTCGCGCTTCAGAGTTCGAAAGTTTGGCGAGCTGTTGGAGGGACGTGGAAGGCTGTGGAGAAGTGGACTAGGGAGGTGGAGGTTCGGTGGCGCGCAGGACAGCCTGAAATAATATGGACGTGGCACATAGGAGTTTGCGGAAGCGATGAACTGTATATAGATCGAAACTATATCCCCTATATAAGGGACATACATACGTGGATGCGGACGCGTCCGTGTGTGGGAGCTACGCTGCCGTTTTTTTTTTTTTTTTTTGTTTTCGGTACGTCCGGTTCGAAGGGGCGATTTTCGCCGGAAGTTGCGCCACGGCAGCGGGTAAATATGCCCGCTCGTTACGAATTTCAAATTCAATAAGTAACGGACCAATGCAATTTGTTCGACGAGTTATCGTTGGCTGGTCGAAGGCCGTTGCGGTTTTAGGATCGACGGCAGGGTGGATTTGTACTATGGCGGATAAAGTCTCCGATGGTCCGATGTCGCTGCTACACGCGATTAAGCAATTACGGACTTTTCGACTTTTAAAAAAACAACCGTTCATCGAGACAGTCATTAAAAATGCCCATTCTACAGATCTGTACATTAAGGTCCAATGCCGTTAAGGGCAACATCCGATCGAGAAATGCCAGACGTTTGGACTTGAAAAACGTTCATTGACAAAGTCATGGAAAGTCCACATTCTACGGATCCGGACATCGAGCTCTTTGGAGCTCATCCTCGTAGTACAGCGTTCCAATAAAGTTGAGAGTTCGAGACTTTCCTGCAACGATCGATTGAATGACGTGTCGCGAGAGCGTCTGAATGCTTTTCCGTTTAGACGAAAGCCACTAATCTGGCCTAGACGTACAGCACTCGCCTCATTGTTTCAGTCTCGTTTCTTCGCTGTTCCAAATGCGCGTCGCCGGCAATTGTCACTGCGCATTACAGACGTCCGCTGTCGCGCTCCACTTATTTTATTTTTTTCTTTTTTTATGAACGTTCGGCCTTTTCAGAATGGGTCACGGAGCAATGCGCCGCTCGTGGCGCGTCGTATCGAAGCTTGCTGATTTTGTCGAGAGGAGTCAGCCGCCATGAGGCTGGTAGAAAGGAACGGTGTATATACTCCTATCACAAATGTATAAGTGTAGAATTCGCGGGAGAAGGAGAAGAGGACGCAGTGGCTCGGACGAAAGGGTGAGTCCCGCAGGGCCAGTCGTAAGGGTACCCCCGTAAGGGACGGCTTTAATTAAGGCAAGTGGAGGAAAGAAAAATCCCGAGGGAATTTATAGAGGTCCGGGTAGCCGTTCTTCTGTAGGCGATTCCAAGGACTCGCGAAGGGACTAAAGAGCGAACAGTACCATGGAAGGTTCGCTGGAGAACGACTGGTCACTCCCCCCCCAAACCGCCCTCCCGCCCTTTCTCGTCTCTATCCATCTTTTCGTTCCACCCTCGCGTGGATACCAAACCAGGATGTTGGGTCGAACAGTCAGGGTGCGTATATGGAGAATACGGAAGATCCGGGGGTTCCCCGAACATTCTAAACTCTAAGGGCTTGGCCTCTTTTCCCTAACGGTCATATTGGACCTTCGAAACGACTCTCTCCCGCTCTCCTTTTTTGTGTACGAAACTCCCCGTGCGTGTATTCCCCCATCAGTCCCATAATGGCCTTAACGCAAAGTACAAAGTTTATCGCGTTAATTTCCTTAAGCAATTAAACCAAGAATTAGGGCTACATAAAGGACACTTCGCGGGCGCGAAGTTTCGTTTTTATATCAGGATGTATGAAACGCAGTAATTCGTGACGAAAAAGATGAGGGGAAATCTGCTTTATTTTCTTGACGTTAAAACGGAAACGCTTAGGGTAATTCAAGAGTAGACGACCATAGGGGAATAACGTTTTTTTCCGCTCCCGATTACATCGCAGTGAAATTAGATTACTTAATTTGGCAAATAAAGTTTCTGTATTCCTCAAACGTTGTTTTACGTATTTCTTTTAAATGTTTATACGATACGATTCAATTTAGTGATAAAATAAAACTGCGAAAGAATGTTAACATAGTAAAAGATTGTGGCCTTTGGGGTGCAAAAATGAAAAGTGTGCATTCTGGACTCTTTCATGAACCGGTATGAACTGAGAGGTAGGGACTTTCCCGTGACTTCCTACAATGTACATATACTTTCGTGGTCCTATGCAAATGTTTGCTAACGTTATTTTAATTTCCGACAGATTTTCTACTGACGCAGAGATTGTTTCTCTTTTTTCCGTCGTTAATGAAAAATCAATTTTTTTTGTTTATCCCCATGCTTGAATAACAAGATCTTCCAGTTCACTTATCATGAAAGTGTATACGTTTGTTGTCAAAATACGTGACCACGTGCTAATAGTTACACGAAATAATTCCGAGCCACTCCCAATTTAATAAACCTTACATGTACGAATCAATTTTTTCACGTACGTTTTTAGGTATTTAACAAACTAAAAGTACGAAATATTTTTTTCGCAAATTTACCTTAACGATACTATAAATAAAGGTTTGAAATTCAAGTGAAAGCTTGAAAAAAAAGGCGACATAAAAAAAAATGGAATTCTATAGCCACTGTGTTTTTCGATCGCTCCAATGATTTTCGAGAATAGGCCACACGAAAATCCTCCTGCGCACTTTTGGATTTCTCAGCCATAATTTCTATTAACATCCCATCGCAAAGTTTTCCAAACATTCAAATTTACTCTAAACGTCAGATAGAGAGCGTTCAAAAAAATCTTTCCCTTGCGAAAAATCATAGACATCAATCGAGCGATTCGCGATATTACACTTTTCCCTTTTCTCTCCCTTCTTCCTTTCATTTCGACCTTCACCTGTATCGCGTTATGAGGGATCTTGGGTTAAATCTTTCCGAGCTGGATATTCTCTTGTGACGTTTCGAGTCTGCAAAATATCGTCGTTGAGCTTGCCAAAACCGCTAAGTGTTTTTAATCAAATTTTCAAAGTAAACAATAAAATACTTTATTCAACCATTGATGGACTTATCAACGTTTTGTCAAATCAATATCTATCTGAAAATAACATATACCTAATTGATTTTGTACTCGATGCACAATTCGATTTTAAAGCTTTCTAGCAAAAATTAAAAATAAATAAAAAAATTTTCAAATTTAAAATAAATAAAAAAATCCACAAAACGTTTACGTCTAGTTGTTGCTACTCTAGCCGAAGACGTCTTTTTGGACGCAAGTGTGCCGTTGGGGAATAAGAGAGTAGTGACGAGGGGGAGGGAGAGGTAAATATAGGAAGGAGAGTGGAAACAGAAAAGCTGCAGAGGAAAAGAGAAAACGAGAGGAAGGTTTATCGCAGCCTCACTCCCGACACTCAATTCCCTGGTCTTTGGATGGATTCCCGTCTCCTCTTTTAGCCCCTGAAACCTCCGTCGACTCCGCTGCACCCTCTGATCGTATACGACCCGATCGGTTCGTGCACCCAAACGAGTGTCCCGTACGCGTACTCTAGTTACACAACCAAACTGGTGGACACGCGGAAACGCGTCTATACTCTCCTATACGTAGGATAACTGATGATGCTACACTCGTGTACGCGGTCATCCATAATTGTCATCGAGACGCGTGTGTACAAATAATGAGGCGAAATTTCTCAATCGATTTCTCAGCCCGAAGCTGCATCACTTAAATATACAGGATCGCGAATACTCATTTTCAATATATTCATATTCCTGCTCTCTCTCTCTCTCTCTCTCTTATTATATCTCTGCTTTGGTATGCGTCTGTGCGGATGGGCATATTTGCAATTCGAAGTCTCTCTGCAGCTTTCTCTCTCCCTTTCTCGACATCTCTCTGTCTTTCTATATATATATAGAGAGAGAGAGAGAGAGAGAGACATGAGAGACCTCTCTCTTTCTCTCTCTCGTTCTCTACCTCACCTTTCTTCGGTGTGCGTTATAATACGTTGCCACGGACACACCGCTCGCACATGCAAAGCAAAGAAGTGGACAGCCTGGCCCTGACACTCAGAAGCACCATCAGTTATATAGAGATCGTGGCGACTGGTCCCGACCCCTCGATACGTCTGCGAGAGGGAGCAAGGGGGTGGTTGCGATGCCACGAGGAGTCAAGAGTTTCACGGAGGCCAGGGACTCCGATGAAGGGACGAATGTGACCAGGAGCGAGCTCGGGAAAGAGAAACGAGGAGAAAAGTTGTTGATTGTGGCTGAGGGAGAAAGAGAGAGAGAGAGAAAGAGAGAGGAAGAGGGTAGATGGCTTTTTTTAAATCTTGCAATCAACGATTCACCATGGCATGAATGCCTGAGTCTTCTATCTTCCCGCGTACGCTATAACCCCCGGTTTTCAGCTTGTATACACGCACACGCGAGCCTTGCCGTTCAGAAGGGCGTAACTTTCATTGTTCGCTGGCTCGATGGAGTGTCACGTCCGATTCCATTAGCTTTTCTTCATATCAGACGATTCCATCACTCGTACAACGTAATCGACCGTTCGCGATTCAACGGAATTCTCGGCCGTTAATTATTGCTTGAACCCCGCGTCGACTTCATTGTGCGGCACACCTGTGACGCTAAATCGACCGAAATCATTCTGAAGATGAACCCATTGGCGTTTGATTTTTATTCTTCGAATATAAATACAGAAAAATCTACGGATCGTTGACCTCGGATCTTTGAAGTTTTTTAAATCGTTGCGAAGATTGTTTATTACGAATCATACCGAGAAAGGGACCATCGAGGAAGTACCATATTTCTTCCTCGAAGTGTCAGACGACGCGGCGATGTTTCACAGTTTTGTTTTTTAATTGAGGCGAGGAATTCACTAATATAGAAAACTCAATAGGAATATTCAACAGGAATTCGCTCATTTTTCTATCAATAAATCCGTCACTCTTGATTAATGACGTTCCAGAAATACACGATACACAGAATCAGTATGACTTGTATGGCTGAAGAATTTCAATCCTTCAGAAAATTGACAACGTCGAAAAAATTTTTTTTTTTTTTAATTTTATGTGCAACGAATTATTTACGATGATTTATTTTTTAAAAGATTTGCTTTTGTTTATTTATAATCACAGGTTTGTTCAGATCCAGTCAATTAATCTTACGTCAATGATAATCTTTCAACAATTTTACTCTTATTTTATTTTGTTTGAATCATCCAGCAAGTAAATATTCGAATTATTTGAAGACCCGAGATTCAAGAATCATGGATCGTAGATGAAATATCCGTGCTCTATTTTTGTATTATCTAGTGGCCGCCTTCACCGTTAAATTGAGAGAGTCTCTCGCCCGGCACGATCAGCTGACCGTTGCGAGCTCCGATATTGCGAGTTTTTACGTCAAGAACATCATATAGATATGGAAAAAAATAATTTTGACGATACTTGACAGCAACCGCCAGATTCATACGCGGCTGTCATTCTCCGTCCATTATTACATAAAATCCGAAGGTTTTCGAAAGCAGCTTCGAAAAATGAAAGGTTCTGATAATTGTGAAGTCATGCATCTACGAGGACTGCATCCACAATAGACTATTGTTGCTAAATTAAATATTATTAAAAATTCGACGTCTTCAAAACTCCCTGCCGAAATATGGAACCAAAGTTATGGAAAGTTTAATTTATTAAATAAAACTAGAAATATGGTTGGAAATAACTCAAGGAAGGTCCTCGAAACAGCCTAATGAAGCGAGCAATTTTTGTCATAAACAATAAATAAATATTTATTCATCAGTACGACGAATTAATTCTGATTTATTCGTATCGGAAAGAAAAAAAAAACATCTGAATTTGTTATTTCATGCGCATTCGTATCTGTATAAAGCAATCGTCCTCCCTCGTCGGCTTTTTCTTCTTTCTCCACTTGCATGCGGTCGAACGATATAAAAACAGAATTCTCCGGCCATTTAATAAAGAACCAATCTAGCGGGAGTGATCGTACCACCAAGCGTATAGGCATGAAATATTCGATACACTTCCAATAGAATATATCGTCGACCGACCGGTCTGAAAAACGTCGACGGCTGCGGATCAGGACGTTAAGTTCAAGCTGATGGGTCATGACCGTCTTTGCTCTTCTCAATTAATTGCACGTACACAATTATAAACCCGATTTCATCCTTTCCACGAGCCAATGTAGCCATCTTTTTCTTTTCGTATTTTCGCCAAAAAAACGTATCTCTCGATATAAGTACTTTTCTTGGAGTCCGTATATTCCAGTCCACTTCGAAGCTGGACCGCAATGACATTTTCGTGCCAATCAACCGAGCTCATAAAAATCAAGCGTCTCCTTCCCCCATAGCCCTTTCCGGTGAAAGGAGAAAAGCTGATACCGTTACAAAAGCGACTTGTCCGAAATGAATTATTTCCACTTGACGCGAATCATTGATTTCTGCAAATGACTTTTTTTTTTCTCTTCTCGTTATCGGTTTTTATTTTAATATTTACCTAGCGTTCCATATCCATCAGCGCATATAAATATATACATATATATTTAACCGCTGATGGATACGCGTGCACACGTGTACACACCGTCGAGGCAAACCCGTCCATTCGCGGACAAAGCAAAAAAATGTATTCCACCTCGCGCAGGGAGTACGATGACTCGCGGAATCATTTTTCAAAATGTCTGACGCGACGGGGTGTAGGGGTGCTCGAGGGTGGGCGGGGTGGTCAACCGAAAGCGTATAGGGTGGCAAGATGGCGGCTTACGGTAAATCGATGGAGGCTAGTCACTGCAGGCGCCCTCGCTTTTCACCAGCACCAGCACCAGCAGACCCAAACTCACCTCCTACCCTCCCCAGCTACCGACGCCGCCGTCGACTACTCTCCCATCCCCCGCACCGCCTTCCGCCACCATACCTAGCGAAACGATTGCCCCCTTTGCCATCCCTGCCGCGCAACGCCCTCCGACGACTCCGTCGACCTCGACGATCACCTCATTTTCGAGCACACGCAAGCGCCCCCGTATACCACCCTCGGCGAGCCTGCTTTTCCTCCTTTCACTCGCTCTCTCTCTCTCCCTCCCGCCCTCTCTCTCTCTCTCTCTCTCTCTCTCTCTCTCTTCGTTCGTCCCTTGCTGTATCTTGCTCTTGCGCTTTCTCTCTCATCCCTCCATCTTTCTCTATCAGAACCTCCCTGTCTTTCTCTCATCTTCAACCTCCTCCAGCTTTCATCCCCTCACCTGTACGCGTATTCCCGTATAACTCTCGTTGCAAGCTGCCCAAATGAGTGCACTGCGATACACTTGTCGACTTCAAAAACAAACGAGACTTCGTTTTATTCAAAGAGGCAACGAATTATTTTGTTTTTTTTTTTATTATGAATTCGACAGTGATTTTTTAATGAAAAATTATATTTCTTTCCCGTTCGTGAATAATGGATTTAGCTAGAGTTCGGATAAGTTCGAATACATCCGTGATTAGGTTACGTTTTTAGCCATTTTTTTATTTACTCGTACACGTTTGTCGCGTGGGAAAATCTTTACTTTGGAATTGACGAAAATTGCAATTTTTTTTAATCATAAATTACGCTTTTGTAAAATCATTTATGTGAGTAAATTATCAGTTCAGAATCCGTTGATATATATATATTTTTTTTTTCGAGAATTATTAATTACGCAAAGTATCGTTTCAATAATTGTCGAAAATTCGTAGATTTATTGACACGTAATTTTGTTATTTATTAAACAGACAATAATAAATGTATCATCGTATCGATAATATTGAGCCACTTGCTTCAGTGATATTGGTTCATTTCGTGTTTACGTGGAGGGCTGGATAAAGTCAAGGGTCGAATCAAATTATCGAAACCAGTATGACGTTCGGGATCGCAATACCCGCGATAAAATACTGATCAAAAAGTGAAAGATTGATTAATCGTTCGTCCGGAGACTTTGATCGACATTATTCGTTTCTCCGCGACGATCGATAATCGAAAATTCATAGTCCCGTCACTTGCATAATTCAGCGATAATTATTCTTTAACGGTACATCTTTCTCGTCTACTTTCGTCCCCTGATTTTACCTTTTCACCCTCATCTTCAAAATAATCATCAGATATTTTATGTATTTTCCGAGCAAAGAAAAAAAACTTTGAGCAATGTAGAATCCAACCCCGCTTTCTGTAACTATCGCACTTGGAATTAAAAAAAAAAAATGTTAATCTTTCCTTCGAATCTCGTAGATCTTGGAAGGCTGTATTCGTATGAATCAAAGTATGGATTATCCGAGCGAGCATTCCCGAATTAATGAACCTTTGTTCTTTTTGGATCGATAATTTTGTAATACAAAAATCTTTGCGGTTGAAAATTGTTGAGCCTCGACCACGATTGACCGATCGAAAAGGGATTGGAACGTCGCGCTCGTCCGGTTAAGATTAAAATCCCGAAATTGACGCCGAGGGAAAAATTAAAGTGGCAAAGTTTCCGGTATATATCAAGGTTGGACGGGTCCATACGTCAGGCAACGGGTATTCTAGCGGGGGCTTTTCCCGTGTTACGGCGTGCCCCAGCAGGATCCTACGCGGACCCGCTCCCTTTGCTCTCGTCCTGGGACAGACCTGTCGCTAAAACGGATAAAATATTGGCGGTGCGCTGCTCACGGAACTCTGGGACACGCATCAACGAGAACACTTTTGAATAGGTGTATGTGTATTGGGAGTCGAGCTAGGAGGAAGCGGAGGAGGAGGGGGTGAATCCGCAGGATTCGATCGCCCGAACATGCCAGGATATATGTTTGGTGGAGAACTAGTGTCGCGGTTGGTGAACGCTGGGCCTACCTACCCGTATGTGACCTCACCACCTATTGTACGGGCGCGTGACATTTTTGATGCAGCCGAATATTTTTTCTGTCGTGTCAATCTTGAAAGATCCGTTTGATCAATGAAGCAAACGCCAAGTGATGTTCAAAAGGGAAATCAAACGGGTTTCCGTTTGCAAAATCAAAATCGTTTTCAGAATTGTCATTTGCGTTAAATTATTATTAGAACAAAAACTCCGGTAATTTGGAACGATGCGGAACGCGTGTAATTGCAGTTTGCCTCGATATTCCAGTTTTTTGGGAATATATACTCGTTTCGCGTAAACGAGGGAAGAGTGGAGTTTTACAAAACTTTCGATAACGACTTGATACAGGATGTGGTGAAATTTTCGAAATATGGATACGTGATACTTTGAAGAATTGAATGGCGAGAATTACGGGCTTTTCGACGTTGTCGAAAAAACTAATTATTTCATAATACGATCGAATCTCAGCCGATACGATTTATACGAAAAACAAACTGTTTTATTTTATGTTTCAGATGAACCGGATGGCTAAAATCGAGTTCATCGTTCAACGCATTTCTTCAAAGGTCCTTTCCAACATTGTTTTTAACTGCTTCAACGATTTAGTCATTGCAATGGAATTTGGCAGAGAACTTTACCAACGAATATCCAAATAAATGTACAATCCTCCATCATCTTTCAAATTTTCAATCCTCAAAAATAATGTTTTGTCACAGTGCCTGATTTTAGAGTTTTCACATTGATCTACACCCTTAATAAAATATCACTCTCCAGATACCATTTTCTCGAAATATTATAAGCCCCCATGCGCTGAAGGATTGGAAAAGAAGCGACCGGGCAAAAACGAGGACGGACGAAACGATGATCGTTCCTGTTGGAGACATTGACCCTAAACGACGATTTTTCAATTACTTCTAAGTACCTTCCGTCGTATACTACGAACGTCGACAATTGACTTCTCCAGTTTTCGCGCTGGATCTCGAGACAAACGTGAAAGGGCTCATCAACGACTTCGAGGACTTAGCTTGCCAAAGATTTTGGAGATTCGAGAGTGTCCTTGTGCCGTCCATCGTTCTTGCAACGACACGGTTTAATATCGCCGATTCGAAATGGCCCCAGTCCAAAAAAATATTGGCTCCATGTTCATATTTGTCGACAAAAAAAAAGAACATGGACGATCCGATTATTACGAAAGGCGAAGGTAGAAAATAAACGGTGCGATACCGGAAGTACGCAAGTTTCGAGTCGGTTCGTTGATACTCGTGTGTTAAATAAACGTACTTCGTTAAATAAAGCCTTCGTATCCGTTGAATACATGTAGAGGTTAGTTCGCAAATACATGTGGGATTTAGGTCCGTTCGAATCGTAGATAAAACAAAGAATAATGACCGGACAGGACGAAACGTTTTTTTCTTTCACTGTGTTACCGTTTCGTGATTTAACGCGCGAAGATATTCTAGATATTGTAGTTGGTAGGAGGTAGCCTAGGGGGGCAAAGAAGCGCCGTTATTTCGCGTAATAAACAAATAACTCGAGTCCACTCGATCTGCACTCGATCACTGCTCTTACCGTTTAATTGGCGTGTTCCGGATGTTGTCTTTTTCTTAATTGACCGTTTCGTTTTATCGAAGGACAATTATTTTTCCGGCTTGTCTTATGACGTCAGGGAATGCTATTTGAAGGACATAATCGTTTGGGCGGCTGTACGTTGAAATCTGTTCAAGTATATTTGGTTTTTCAGTTTAACCGAATAGCGAAAAAAATGGAAGTGACGGACGATCAAAATTTCACTGTTTGTTATAAAAAAAAATAAAAAAAATATGAAGAAAAATAAAAAAAAAAAAAAAAAAAAAAAAAAAAAAAAAAATAAAAAAAAAAAAAAAAAAAAAAAAAAAAAAAAAAAAACATTCACACCTGCTTGAGCTTTTTTCCAGGCTCCCTCTGGTCGACAAAAGTTAGACCGATGGCTTCTCCCACCGTCTCGATTTTCCTTTCTCCCCTGTCCCTCACCTTTTCTCTCATGATTGCCAAAAGGATCATCAAGATTTATACCATACAGCTCGACGTCGGATTTCCTCAGGACGTTGGGTTTTGTAGGACGAGGAAAAATGAAAAAAAAAAAACTCGAGCACTGCCCACAAAGGACGGTTTAGAGCGGTACACACGAGAAATGAAGGATCACGAATGGAAAGGGTTTGGGCCAGGGCATCATGGAAGACACGCGCATAACTCGGACGTCCTGTGTCGTTAATAAACCCTGAAGAAGGGCCATTAATCATCGGTCTGATGGAAGATATCATCCGTAGAGGATTCGGGAATACCCAACACAAATGTATTCGCGTGTATTTCTGTCCGTGTATTTCTGAGGGTCCATGGCGTGTAAACAGAACAGGGATGATGTTTGCTTGAACTCGCGAACGTATGGGCAGAGATCGAGCATCAAGAGGGAGAAGGGATATCACGTGAAGTTTTTTTTTTTTTTGGACTTTCATGCGTTCGACTAGACGACGGTACGGCATTTTTATCGAGCAAAGAAGCAACGGGAGGAGGACTTGAAGAAAGGTCGAAAAAACAAAAAAAAACAACACGTGAAAAGAGACCTACGAAGATATCATTGATGCAAATATTGACCGTTCATTTATCAAACGTCCGGTAGTCTTCGATCCGGACGCGTACGCTAATTAGCTTTCTCCGTCCTCGTCACTCGCTCGACATTTTTCCACAAGTGTTATCAGCTTACGTTCCTATTCCGTTTCCTTTCGGGTGATATACGATCCTATCGCCATACTCGTTCTCTCACCGCTTCGCGCAAATATTAGCCCTCGGTTCACCTTTCACTGGAGGGCTGTTTACATATTTTAGTTATCGCTGGAAAACTTTTAGTCGTTTCCTACTGGGCGATTTATATCCGTAAAGATGGATGAGCTTTCGCTTTCGAGTTTAGCTGTAACGATGCTCGATTGAAAATCCGATTTGGGAGGGCCAATGATGAAGACGGTTTTATTTTATTGAGTTTCGAAAACTCGCTGATTCAAAAATTCAAACGATTTCAAAAGATACTGATCAGCCAAATAGTTTGTTCGATGGAGGAAATTGATTCAGTTGATTTCGAACGTAGAATTGAAAAATTGATTATTATTCTTTTTTTTTTTACATTTTGAACAGATGTCGATTCACTGCCAAAAATTCAGTCAAGCACATGCTGATATCGTCGAATTTGACTTCAATTATCATTTGAAGCCGAAAATTAACATTTATAAATCTTCGTTTGTTCATTAAATAAGCTATTAGCGAAAGTAAACATTTACGCCATTATTGAAATTTGTAAATCCCACGGTTCCCGATTTTGGATGAATTTTTTAGGTCCATCCGGTAATACCTTAACGTTTACAGAAACGAAAGCTGTTATCGAATGTATCAAAAACCCGGAGTCTCAATTTTAATTCCCCACGCAGATGTGAAAAATACATCGAATCATAACCACTTCCGTTGATGGTCAGATCGCAGACAGAGCTAGGGACAAACCACCCTCGTCGACGAAAGGGTAACGGTCGTATCAGAAAATCGATTCTTCCAATTCACTTCGAATTTCGACGGAGCATAGCTCAAAAAATTTTCTATCGTATGGCTGAATGATTCTTCGACATGGTCATCCATTCAACCATCAAAAATAATTGAAGCATTTTTTTTATAAATCAACAAAACTTTTTTGGTGCTGCTCGTTATTTCGCGTTGCGAACATTTCGAAAAAAAAAAAAAAACATCCGGTTGCTCGGAAGATCAAGTATCATATTGAGGGTACAGTTTCATTTGTTATTTCAGATCATCCTAGATACTGGGCTATCTACATTGCTTGGATTTGCGGTAACTTTGGTACTTTTATTCAAACAATAATAACTCTATTGTTTAAAACTATTTCCAATTATTCCGAGTAATCTTGATAAACAATAAATCGATATGATATTTCAATTTGTCTACTTACTAAATATGTGTAATATCCAGATCTTGTCACACGAAAAGTGTAAATAAAAAAGTATTTCAAATGGATCTCTTTTTTCTATCTCGTAAGATCATCAAAGCTTCGTCGCAATGACAAATTCCTATATTTTTTCCCTTCATTAAATCAGCCAAATACCAAAAAGAAAAGTATTGGTCTGATTGACTCGGAAAACCCCATTTTTATACCACATAGGTGCGCAATTGTATAAATTGTTAAAAAAAAAAATGCACGAGGTTTGGTTTGGCTACAACCGTCGATTGAACAATTGTCAAAACGATAGATGCGTCGGTTCACCGTTGATTAAATATTGCAAGCAATATCTAATAGCGAGATTTCTATGAACATCCGTACGAACGGGATTTCCTGGCGACCGGAAGGATGCAATTCGGATCGATCCAAGATCCACCGTCGACAAATCTGCGCCCTTACACTCGCTTCAACCATTTTTCGGCACGCTTTTCCGCGCGAATAAAAAATAAAAAAAAAATCATTTACTTTATCCAAACATTGAAAATAAAAAATTAAAACGAACGAAAACAATGAACGTAACCATGAAACATTTGTTGGCCGTTTCGACGGTGCGTTAACGAATGCTGCGTTGAATAATCCCATTCAAATATCGTTTCACGAATCCTTCTATTCTCAAATTAACGTGATTTTGGCCAGGAGCGTACACGCGCGTATACACACAAGCCCGTCCATTGCGGATACTTAAATTAAACCATGATCGATTACGAGGATTTCAGAATTTGCGACATTGAGTATTTTGTTACTCGGCTAATCAATCTTTCAAGTGGAAAGTTTCAAAAGGCTATAGATCATTTTTCGCATTCAATATTATTTTAGCTATTTTATATACTCATCTTTTTTGAATTTTACGTTCCAATTTTACGAATTTTACGTTACGTTTTTGTACAAAACGATTAAAAGAAAATATATATAAAAAATAAATCCAAGTCAAATGTTGTCACAATTTTGATACACATAAATATAGATTTTCTTATATTTTCGTACATTCACTTGGCTCATTATTTCGTGTTTAGTAAATCAATCGTAAATCAAAGTTAAATTTAATTTGATGGAAAACCTTAAACGTCTTAAGGTCCGACGGGTCGTCGCTATCGTAGGAGGACGAAATTGAATGTTTAATTAAGCCTGGATAATTCGAACGATATTCAGAGATATGCATTATGATTTTTGAAACATATGAAAGTTAACACTGAAATTATTGCTACCCTGGTTCTAAACGTTTTCGAATGCTTTAAAAATTTTCGTCGAAAACGGAATCCAAACTCACTCGTGAAATACAAATTCCATCGAACTGCATCACTGAGAAGTGCAAACATTTTGTCTACTCGACATTATTTAAATCCTGACCCAACGTTAAAAAACAACGATGACTAATTTAATTTAAGCTCTAGTGGGCACAGCGTATATTGTTAGAGTACACCCAAATATTTTGCAGATGCCAACTCGTAAAAAGTTTTTCGGGGTCGATAGGGAGTGAAAAACCTGAAGAGCCTCGATCTCCGTTGCACCGTATCGTAAAATGAAACACAAACAACGGAGGACCGGGGTATTGCATCCGGTTCGACGGAATAAAAATTTCCCGGCGAAATTGTAACGAGATACACGCGGATAAAACGTAATAAGTGATAAAAGTGTACACGTGATAAACGGTACATCGGAATTCGAACGAAAGCGCGTTTTCGACCAACCAACACTTTTTCAATCGGACACTCGCGTGGCCCCGTCTTGTTCGATCTTAGTCAAGAGTTATATGTATAAAGGCGATTGAAAAAATGGGAGTTTGTACGATCTGTACGATTTGAACTAGCTAATTAAAAAAAAAGCCTGGAAAAAGGACGAAAAAAAAAAAATATATATATATATATATATATATATATATATATTGAGCAGGAACACAGCGATTGCGAACGTTTATTTCAACCACTTGAAACTTTTTCATCAAAATACCCGGTATTTTCTGCTCTATCGAGAATCAAACTTGTGAATCTCTATCCCGGTTGTCAAGAGACACGATCGAGAGTACTCCTGCGTTTACTCACCGATGACGATTGCTCTCCCTCTTCGTTATATAGGTACACGACATAACTCGTTTTTTTTTTGCTTAAATTTAGTCCTTTTCCAACGTTTATTACCAATCCCCGGATTCTCCGGAATGCTCTGGAGAGTCCTTTAAAAAAAAACAATTACATCGTTGGTACGTATTCCTCTGGAGAAATTGCTTCGCTCTATGGAGAAGCGCGAGCGGAGCCTGCTACCCGGCAACCCGAAATACACGCGTGAAATTCTTTCGAGCCAAACGGTAAACGAAACAGGATTCTTTCTTTCATTCGTGTTTGGGTTTCTTTAAGAGATAGGAGTAATTGAAGGCTTGAGATAATGTTGGGAAATCGTAGAGTTGTTTACTCGTCATGATTTATTTAATCGATGAATCAAAGGCGCGGTCGATTCGTCATTAATCATTGTTTTTATCGATCGATCGATATTTTTCATTTTTGGAGCATATTTCGGATATGTGTAGGACAGATACAAATATATGTAAAAACTGAGGGCGCTGTTCGAGATTTTTCTCTTTTAAGGGGTTAGGAATTAACAGAGAAATCATTTATTATCATTTTTCGATTTTCGATTATTTTTTTAATTTCGTTTCTCTTTAGTTATTAATAATAGTAATTAGATTTTTTATATTTTCAAATTTGATAAAATTCATAACCTCTTTCTGTTAACAAACAGGTAAGAACAAAAAACCTCCGTCCAGTTTTAGCCAATTTTATCTACAAAAAACAAACTTTTCTTTTTAATAACTATTTTTTATAAACGATTATTTATAAGCGCTGGGATTACTAATAAAAAAATTTAGTATACCAACTTTTTTCATCAGTATACAAATAAATGTTGTAACCATATTTTAATTGTCTCAATTATTCCAAGAAATATTCCGAAATTAGCGACGTATTAATGCATTTTTCTAATTTCTGAATATCTTTAATTTCGTTTACGGCCTTTTAATTTACAATATTGCACAAATTCGAGTTTTCTCGTTGACAAATAAAACCATCTTGTTTTGAAAATCTCTTTCGAACAATATTACTTTCGCAATGGAAAGGTCCGAACTCCTGTCGTATGCAACCCGGATTGCAGTGGTGCAATTCTTGCAGCCCGAAAAAGAACCATCCGTGTTTCATCTCATTCATTTTCATTGCTTCGGAAAATAAAAAAAATAAATAAATGTATTATTATTTATTAATAATAAATGATTAAAAACGACTTTTCAAGGCTGACAATAATCGTTGAAACGAGGATTCTCGAAGCAACGCGTTTCTCAATGACGTTCGTCGAGAATCGTAGAATTCGTCGTTGCCAACGTAACTCCCTTGCCCTACGTTTCCTCTCTTGCGTCCCCTCTCATTTCTGAAGGTTTTACAGGCTGTATTCCTCCCTAGGTTTGCTCATGAACGGACAGGTGGCGCCAGGGGTTTGCATAATTTACCGGATATTTATTGTCCCCAGGCAAGCTGCGATTTCACGAAAACGCAAAATTTTTGTCCTCCCCGCGAATTCTCATACCGTACTGTTGCAGCAGTTAATTATCGTGCATTAAAATGTTTATCTAAAAATGATTATACGCGTCAATAAAAATTGTCGATTTTACGTTTGCTTAAAAAATGATTATACACGTCAATAAAAATAGTCGATTTCAAGTTTGCTTAAAAAATGATTATTAATTTTTAAAAATCGTTCATCGCGATCAACCAAAATTTATTAAAAATGTATTATTCCCCTTCTGTCTAATGAACAAGTGCAATTATCGTTATACGATTGTTATATAATTAACAATCGAAAACTGACGAAGATGTAGATCGAAACATTCGATTTTCAAAAAGAGAATATCTTTTTGTTTTCGAAAATTCAATTTACCAAAAGTCTGACCCAGATTTTCCCCGCGTAGGAATATGGTTGAACAAAATCTCTAATCGATATCGTCGATGTAGAAATATCGTTAAATTGGACTGTTACGTGAAGTAATATACAGTTTTCGTCGCTTTTATATTTGCGAATTGATACAACGTGATCATAACAGATAACGAAATATATATCGAGTGGCTATGAATTATTTCGTTTACTGAAATAATATGAAATTTCACTGTGTGAATTACAGATTTTTGTGGAAAAGAAATTATTCAAAATCATCATTAGTATCTTTTGGGTATAAATTTATAATTACGTATGTCAGCCTTTGAATAAAATCATTTCTTAACGAAGTTAAAAGTGTTTCAATAAAAATTTCATGACCTATATGTGCGATAACGAGTTTTTTTTTCTTTTTAATTAGTACAGATATCATTTGGTTGGTTTTTTATTCGAGCAAGTGTGTAAGACTCGATGCTACAGGTAACCAAAAGATGCTTTCAAATAATCAGTCCATGTGTCGCCTGCGTCCAATGAATTCGAAACACAGGCGAAATGTAGAGTCAATATAACATGGAAGTGAGTAAAATGCAAATAAGAAATAATCGGAGCTCGTACACTTCGAAGGTCATCGATCGATGTCAAGATACAACCTCAATACGGCGAAACATAAAAACAAATATAAGAATGATTATCCACGAAGTTGATAAATTTTTGGATGACCCAGTTTTGATCGAAAAACCATCAGCAGTTGATCTATTTTAAACGTCTCGTCCATTAATTATTGATAAAAATTATTATAGCTGATAATAGTAGAGCGAATCATAATAATTATGAGAGATTTTATGGATTCCATGAGTTGTTACGTAATCCAATGACTCAACTGGCTCAAGAACTTTCATTCAATAAACTATTCGATTATTTTTAAATAACCGAGTTATTTTTTTAGTCTGGTTTGCGGTAAAGCCAAATTAATTGAATAAACCAATCAATTTGAGGTAATTAATCGATCCAATTAATCGAGCCAAACGATCAAATTGCATTTAACAATTTCCTTTGAATCTAGCAAGCGAGCGCTATAATCCCTATACTTATAATCGAAAATCCAAAACTTACGAAGATGTAATTTTTTAATTTTCCAGTCGTGACCTTTCTCACGTTTAATTCATTATTAATCTCGGTCGTTTCAGCAAAATAGAAAGAGCAACATTAAAAAAAAAAAAAAAGTTTCAATAATTTCTCAATTTAAAAATCATACACTCATTTATCAAATCCAATGAAATCGGATGTATCGTGCGATTGAAAAGTATATTTAACCAGCGCTTTCACACTTTCAAAGACATTAAGAAATTTCCCATATATTTTGTACGAGCTATAAAAACTACGCCGAAATGACGAACTTATTCTCATCGCGTATCAAGTACGAATCTAGAACGAACAAAATTAAACAAACTTAAAGTCTCCATTAGTATACGATCAGAATTCGAGGCTCGAACGATGAGTATACAGGTTTCAGCGAAGGATAAAAAACGAGCGCACTCTTTGCAACGCAAATATTTGAATCGTTATTCCTTCGCGTATGCGCAAATTAATATCACTCGTATCGGCTCTGCGGGCATTTAATCGAGGTGAAAATAAATACTGACCAGTGAAACGCATAAGAGAAACGTTTCGGTTCTGTCGACTTTCAGCGTCAATCGTTCTCGAGCTGCTTTACAAACCGGAGGGTAATACTTTTATGTTATAAGGTATGACAATTTAATAATTTACCGAAGAAATACTTTGCACTCTCTAATCGAATTAAATCAATAGTTCGACTCGAAACATGGTTTAGTTGCTAATACTAAAATTCTTTAGTTGCTAATAATAACATTCAAATAGTAAAATTCTTCAGTAATTTAAGAATTTTATAATCGAAAATCCAAAACTTACGAAGATGTAATTTTTTCATTTTCCAGTCGTGACCTTTCTCACGTTTAATTCATTATTAATCTCGGTCGTTTCAACAAAATAGAAAGAGCAATATTAAAAAAAAAAAAAAGTTTCAATAATTTCTCAATTTAAAAATCACACACTCATTTATCAAATAAAGAATTTTACTTTAGTTGCTAATAGTAAAATTATTTAGTTTCTAATAATAAAATTCTTTCAAATTTGTCGTTTTTCTTACAGGTTTTGTTCCAACAATGTAATTCAAAGAAAATTGATCTGCTAATTCGTTTTTCTTGAAAGTTGTTCTTTTCTCAACGTTTAATTTCCCTTCGAACCTAGCACTCTTTTTCAATCTCGTTTCCTGCATTGACGATCGCCATTAGCCACTTTAGTATCATTAGTTCTTAATTAGTAGCAACAACGAAACTCCCCGAAAAATAACACTCTATTTGGACATTTTTCGACGAAATACTGAAACAGAAATTTAAATGAGATGATACCTTGATTCCATGGAAAAAATTGTTGCTATCGTAGTCAATAATTCAATCCTAAGGTGCTCATTAACCAAATCAATCCTTGCAAACCCTCATTAAAAATTATGGCTGCTGTAGCGATTTTGTAGTCATGAGCTGCTCATTAGTATCGACACGAAGCTTTTTTCTCCCTTTGCGCCTCTATGGAAAGCACCACTCATTTTTCAAAATTGTTTTTACACAGACCGGTCGTTTAAATAATGTACAACGTTCGAAAGTAATTGAAAAAAGCGGAGCCAAATAAAAAAGTGTGATTTTCAGAGAACCGTTCCTAAAGTTTTTTTTTTTTTAAAGATGTTTCTCGTGTAACTCCTCCTGTTATCGTTTTTGTGATGTTTGTACATCATTTCAGCTAATTAAAAAAAAAACGAAATAAAAGAGCCTAAAAAATATCTTTTTCCTACTGAAATTAAATGTAAGTTGAATTACCATCACGAATTCAATGGAACTGTCATCCTTTTAGTACTGATCAGTATCTTTCAAATATTTAATCCGACCGTGAAATTTGTTTTTCTGACCGCAGTTTTCCTTCAATGCGATCTAATACGAGATATCATACTTTGCACAGTTTTTGTGCCACTTTGTTGCTCAAAAACGAACAATAATAAAATAATTAAATTTATTGCTTAATCTTGTAATTAAAACGCCCACTATTTCGCCCACTTTTACAGATCGTCTGCAGTTCAGAGGATATCGAGAGGCAACAATATGTCGAAGATAGTGCTGATGATTTTTGTCGCCACGATGTGTATCTCCCTTATCATGGCATCGGATAGTGACAGCTGTCGCAGTCACGGTCAATCTGTTAGTGGAGTTTGAATTTTTCGTTGTCTCACACTCACATCGATATCCAATTAACTCCAGGGCACAAAATTTACCGAATTGTTAAAAATCGAATTTAATTCATTGGAATTGATACCTTAGGAACAGTAATTTTTTAATCGTAGTAATTAGAAATTTATGGATCGGTTAATCGATTTATTTTACGGTCGAAAAGTTTGCCACGAGCCAGCTCTAATCAACAAAAAATTAAATCTTTTTTCCGAACAATAAAAAAATAAAAATAATGATTCGCATAATTTACATTTTGTCTGTCTATTTAATAGTTCAATTTGTTTATATCTGTTTTCAGTGTGAGAAGCACGAGCACTGTTGTGAAAATATGAAGTGTCGTTTTTACCAACCGACGTCTGGAAAAAAACGTTGCTTCATAAACATATCGGAAGAAGAAGTAAAGCGTAAGCTTAACAAGATTCTTCACGACATGGATGATGTAAAGACTGATTAGAATATCGACGACGATATCGATAGAAGTAGAGCTGAAACCAATGAAAGAATACCCTTTCAGCGGTTGTTTTTGTTGTATTTTATGTCTTCAATGATTATTTTTACCGCACGGGATTGTATAAATGAAAATAATAAAATTGATGCGTGTAAAAAAATTGTTTCCCTCATTTTTTTCCTTTCTATTATTAAGATAAACTACATAAGTTCTTTATTGTTGATTTTTTATTTAACAATAGTGTTAAAACGTACGAAAATAAAACACGCGAATATCTTTTGCACCAAAATATATATTTCATATCAATAACCAAAAAGAATTGATATTTCAATTGAAAGATTGATAAAAGTCTGATACACTATGTTTAATCGAAAAATATTTTTAAAGAATTCGACTTTTCCCAGTTGGCTTAGTTGTCAAAAAATGTAATTACTTTGGAGGCAAGGTTTACTCGTATATCCGGTGATAATCGAGATTACACGAAGTGCCAATTTTCTGTTTCGTAATAATTATTAAATTGTTCCCAATGATTCTATTCTTAATAATTGTACACATTTATCGGGGATGTCGAAACATGATATTTAATAACTTAATGGTTAACGATTATTTATTTAAAGAGACATCATATATAATTGCTTATTGCCACGGATTCTTCCAATCGCTGGTCACATATTTTTAATTCGTATGAAACGCGTGCCGAGTGGTCGCGATATTGGTCCCACAGCGGAGAGAATAATTACACGTTAATGAGAGTGAAACATTGGTCAACTTGACTGGAGCATCCACCCCACATTTCAGAGGAATAAACTACTGCACGGAAGGACCGCCGTTTCATTTTCTAAGTTCAAAAGTTCTCCTGAAAAACAACCTGAGGAAATTGCTTAGGAAATGGCCAGTGGACTTGGGCTTGGACCCTTTTCCCTTTCACCATTCATATTCTTGCCCTCGTTACTTTTCCTGACGGATGATACATAGCTGCACTTCTTCAAAAGCACAAAGAGCGAGAGAGTCACGTAGTTCTTTTAATCATCTAAAGATCCAGAAAATATCAACGAAATATATTTACTAACCGATCTTTTTATTTTTATTTTTTTCATTGATACTTCACTCGACAAAGGCCTGAATAAATAATCAAGAAAAATATGTTTTTAAATTCAATGAATTACTATGAAAATGGTTGATGCCTCGGTTTCAATAAAATCGTATTGATACATTAAGACGGTTAATTTCGGACCATTCTCTTCCTATTGTGCTTTTCACTCGAATTCTGAATGAAATCCAATACTATATTTTAATAAATAGTTCTAACTAGTAAATGATTAGTGAATAACAATTACTTTCGTATACCTTGCGTATATTCTTAATTTGGCAAATATAATAAAAATGTATTAATTTGTATTAAATTCTATTAAAATAAAAATGTATTAAAATGTATTACAATATAAATGAAGAATCGTTATTTTCATACGATTGATATATTTTTATTGGAAGAAACGACGATTCGTCAACGAGAAAAAAAAAAAATAAATATGAAAACGTCAGAAATATAAGATTAATAATGAATCGAGATTATTTACGAAATATTACAAGATTTACGAGCCAACAAGCCATTGCGACGTAAATGGAATAAAAGTTGAATTCAATTGAAAGTTTGTTCTCTCGAAAGCGAGGAAGCGCTGATTCGAAGATGTACTTTCATCGAACGTAACAACAAAATTATTGTAAAAATAAAAATACGACGTTCAAAAAGTAAATTGGTGTTCCACAACGTTAAATGAGAAAAGTCGAAGCGAGGTTGATTCAAGAGGGAGTGTATAATCGATATCGATATTTATCGATACGATGAATTACCTCAGTCTCAGAATTTTCCTGGTGGTCCAAATATGCACGAATCGTGGACGATAAATTCGCATCGCAAACGTATCGCTTCAGTCCTCGATGTTGTTCTTTTTTTTTTTTGTTTTTTCTTTTTTTATCGCTGACAAAATCTCTTATTACCGAGAAACATTCGAGAGAGGGATGAAACAGCGCGAAGTTTTTCGTGCTTTTTTCCCCGATCTTAGGGTCTTTTTATATCCTTTTTATATTTGTTCGTTGAACATCTCGTTCGAGAGATTCGACATAATGGCAATCTTCAACTCCAACCGAGGTGCAAAGACCACCGCATTCTCCTTTTCTTTTTTCTTTTTTTTTCTTTTTTTTCGTTTGTTAAGGGTAGGATCTAGTTTCATGGGGATACTCGGGGAGCTGAGGATGAGAAGTGAGGATCGGAGAAAAGATATAACTTTCTATGCATACTAAGGGCATCAAGGGAGCAAACGAGGAAACACTTCTGCAGGAGACCAGCCGCAATTTACAGTAAAGGGAAAAACTGTAAACTGGCAAAGGTATATTTATTGTGTGCCTACTATACGTACGAACGATAAACGTGTGCGCGTGGATACACGTATGTACCCGCAAGACATAGTTTTTCATGACCCATACACACGCTTAAAAACGTACACCAGGAACGACCTGCTTGAAGGGGTTTTGAAACAGCGAAAAGTCAGCGAGCGTGAAGGTGCAACGAGGAAAAAAAAAAGTAAATAAAAATAAAAAAACCAAAAAAAAAAAGAAGACGACCCCAAGTGTTTGAGAATACATATGGCACGGGGTATATAAACCGCAAAACGGTAACGCAGGAGAGCACATCCGGGGAAATAATCCCGAGATAAAACGAAACTTTATATCCACTTTTTTCTCCTTCTTTTCACGCCCTTTTTATCTTCCGTTCGCTTGAAAGCGTCTGCGCGTGCGCGCAAGAGAATGAAAAAGGTGAAAACTTGACGCGAAGACCTCGAACCCATAAACTATTGCAATTGCAATTCAGAAGAATTCCAAGAATTACAATTAATCGTTGAACCGTCCATTGACCGAGCATCACTTTTTTTTCGCGGAAAACACTTTACTTTTCACTGATGAAAACTGTAATGAATTTGTGTACTCTAGTGTATTCGAATTTGACATCCGTGTTCGAAAACGTATTTTTCTTTCTCGTGTTTTTCGTAACTTCGAAGCTTTTCTCGAATGCGAGATTTCATTTGAAAAAAATATATATATAAAAAATGCCAAATGTACGGTTCGATTTCGGGTACTTTTGAATCTGGTTGATTCAAAAGAAAAAAAAATTATAACTTCGTGCTGATTTTTCATTTTCGCGTTGGATACTCTTGTATACGTGGAATGGAATACTGGTACGTAATTGTATGTAAATATTGGAATTTCCAGCAGTACCCGTATGCTCTTTTGGCCTTTGAAAAATAAGCCATGAAACTTCACACCAAATGAGTAATTTTTCGCGAGAACGAAGCGTTGTATTGTTTTACTTTATCGTAACAAGAAACCTACGATGTAGTGGATTCACACTGATGAGGGTTCCGCGAAATATCTGACGGGTTTTAATCTTCACCTGCACACAACCGTGTCGTTAATTCTATATACTTACGTTGGACCTTGCATAGTAGAATGAACGTATATACATCTGCAACATCGATCAATAGAAGATTACGATCAACGGTCGATTGCCATATATGCTTGGAAATTCGACGTCCAGAAATCAGTTCCCGTTCAACGATTGCCGCGCACTGAGGCATACCGAAGAATTATCGATTAATATCGGGTGAGTACACTGACGAAGATTCCGACGTATAAAAACGTGCAACGTCCAATTTTTCAAATTTATCTTTCATTCACTGGTTCTACATCGTATATATTTACGATGTCGAAGCGTGTGTTGAATTTTTTTAAATATTGTTTAAAGTATTTTTATAGTGATTTTCAGAATGCAAATGATTTAACTTTGCTTGAAAACGTGTTAAAGGGTCGTTATTTTATTAATACAATTCTTGGATTCCTATTGATATTTTTATTGTATTTTTGATATTCTGAAAAGAGTTTTAAAAATTCACGAGTTGCTTCGCGTATAATTCGATTTCGAGACTGTACGAAACGAAAGAAGAATTTTTATTGAACATCGAATTATTAATGAATGCAGAAAGGATTTTTGTGGTAAAAAATTACGAATATCTCATAATTATGGGCTACCTGAGCTATTCGTCGGCTAGACCATGATATATTCCGAAATAAATATGCACATTGAATTTTAACGTGCTTCTTTTTAATGTTCAGAATAGCGGTAGATCAACATGTCGAAAGTACTGATAATCGTTCTCGTTGCCCTGATGGCTCTTACCCTTGTCGCTTCTCTACCATCGATTTTCGAAAAGAAAACCAAATGCAGCGACATTGGTGAACCAGTTAGTATAACATTTATTTTCGGTTGATACTTCCGGATATAGTCTGTTTGGTAAAATCGTGTACGGCCACGTTTATTTCTGAATATCGTTAAGTGGAAAATTCGAAGACAATCTGAAAGCAAAATTTCTTCACCAAGATGCTTTATCCAGACAACATCAGATGTCGCAAACCGTTGTCACGAATGAACGTCCGTTGTTCGAAAAATAAGTCGAAAGTAAACTGCGGTTTGAAGGAAAGTTTGCGCGATTAAAACAAAATAATTTTGTGGACGATATTTTTCTTGGGTTCCCATGTATCATATTTGGTCTATCAACACCAATGGACCAATCCGGTGGACCGTCAAGCACCCGGAAAACGTTTGGGGATATTTTCGAATTCTATCTTGAAATATGTCAAAACTAATATTCGAAAACAACTAGGCCACTCGTTAATGAGGAAGCATCACGATTATTATTAATAAATATGAGTGTATTTTTTTTCAATGCCATCTGGGAAATAGTTTTTGAGTTTCGCCGTGCACGGTCTTCTCAGACAGACCGCGCTCGTTCTATTTTTATAAATATGTTTAATCTTGGTTTGTCTCGACACAGTGCTATACCATGAGTGACTGCTGCCGGCCTTTGAACTGTCTGTTCTACGGCCACAGGTGCGTAACGTGAAGGATTCCATCAACGTCGTCGAAATCACAATTTAAAGAAGAAACGGACCACCAGTATGACATAATTTTTCCACCCAATCTCAATTAATCCATTTTCATGTATGAAAATGTTTCGATGTATTCTCACCGAAATATAAATGTACAATAAATTTCTATAAATATTATTACAATCGATGTTTATTGCAGAATTAGTGTTGAGGTAAGAAGAAATCATATTTCCTTTCGCAATCGATCCAATCGAGATCTATAATTGTATCGTGATTTGAGACACTTCGTTCGAATTACAATCTCATCCTAGATAACGAACTATCGACTGTCGTAACGATCGCCGCTTCGATAGCGACGAGTTTTATAAGACCCAAATTTCGATCACGTACAACAGTCAAGGACGATCGAATTTTTGATAGCCGATCTATTTGGCTCGTGGGAAAAATGAATCGATGAAATCGGATTTTCAATCAAATTGGTAAACCTACATAAAATTGTGACGCGTGAAATTATTTATGTAGAAATGAAGACCTCTGAGAAAAAAACACGTGCGAAATCTCTCATAAGAATAACGGCTTTTAAAAGCTTATTTGAAGATTTTTTTAGATTGAAAATAAATCTGGATCACCGTGTAATTTCATTGCACTTACAATTTAATTTATATTTTATTGCGTCGTCAATATTTCTTCGTTCGAATCTGAATTACCAGTGATTGCTGCAACTGCGGCATTAATCGGGGCAAATTAAATTTAATTCGGCACTCCCAATTCGTTATTTAAACCGAGTGGTTACAATATTTAATTATATTAAATATTTCAGCTAATTATACATTATTCATTTAATTATAAATATTCAATTTAATTGCAAATAACCATTTCAATTGAAAACGTTTATTTGTCAATGCCATTAAATCGATCGAATTACCGCAGCGCAATAATTGTTTTAATCATCAATGTAATCGACCCTCGGTGACTAAACCATTCGTAATTTATCATCGAGGAATTGTTACGCAGCACTGAAGACGTTGCAACGCTGGAAAGCTCTAAACGGCAAACTCTTCCCTAGGCACTTTATTCCCCCTACATTCTGAAAGAAAGCACACTTTACGAGCATCTTATTTGCCGCGACTTTAACGGGTCTGAACTTTGTTTTTACGATTCGAGTGTTCCATTCTTCGGCGCAGATTCTATTCGTCTTAAAAGTGGGCAGCATCGCGAACACGTACGACTTGCGTATATTACGAATGTACTTATGTACCCTATGAGACCTCTTTTATGTCCCGAGACGATAAAATGATCTCGCTGCGTTAAACCTCGAAGTATCTCCAGCAGAGCTGAATCCCGTTACGATCGGTTTTCACATTCCAACGAATCCGTTTCCTCTTTTCCTCGTGTATAGCTATCGATAAAAACGTATGGCAACGACGGAGTTCAACGAATGCTGATAAAGATAAAGACGGGAAAACCACACGTTACACCTGTCGCTATTTAATCAGTCTCGGGTTGTAAAATCAATTGGCACGGATGTCAAATAGAATCGACACTGTATACTTTCCGATTTGCGGTTTTTCTCGAAATTGATATTTATCGATATACTTATCGAACTACCGTAAACAATTTATCGTTATCCAATAAATGAATTTACTTGGAATTCGACATCTACGATTATTGGGTGTAATAATAGCTTAGTTTTGACGGACGTAGTTTTCGGCTTTTTAAAAAATACTTATTTTTAAAATACTTATTTTGTTTGCTTTTTAAATTTTACGTAATTTTTTTACTTAATTCTCAATTCTTTCTTAATGGTTTATTAACAACAATAATGATAATAATTTTGTGTCTCGAAAATTAAGAAACATTCAAAAACATTAGTTCGCAATTGAAACACGATAATATAAAGATTCCAGTAATAAGAATATAAAATAATATAAAAAAATGTTTTTTTTATTATTGTTATGATTCAGCCAGACCTCTAAAACCAAGGACACCGTTGAACTTTCTTACATTCCAAGGTCATTCACGGAGATTTTCGTAGTGTCTTTAACCGTTAATATTTTTAATGAGGTTAAGTATACAATGTTCTTAATACACGTGCGCATAATTACTACATTCGTCACTGGTTGGCCTTATTCTGTCATAATTAATCTTTTTGACTAACCCTGATTTTGGTGTCGTCACAGAGGTCCGATCGATTAACTTTTACTCGAGCAATAAAAAAAACCATCGCCCAACGTTTGCTCGTATATTTTTTGGTGGAGTGTCGAGAACTTATGGAAAATAATTTAAAAGATCGTTTCATCGAAACAAATTTAAACGAGACAGTTTTGGTTGCGGTAAATTTACGAAAAACCCGCGTATAAAAATCGTTCAATATTAGATGGGGTTTTTAAGTTTAACGTGTATATAAGCTGCACTTTGCCACTCAAGGTCACAAAAAACATCAGAAATAATCTCCGATAATTCCAAGTACGGAAGCATTAAAAAAAAAAACATTGAAATGTACAAGTACACTATCTAAAGTGTTACTTTTATTGGCAGTAAACGAACCGCACAATTGCCGAGCTGTGTAGTCGAAATATCTCTCGAAAGACAAAAAAAAAGATATTTGGCGTTTGAAAATATGGCAGCGGTGCGGCGTGAGCGGAATACTCGAACGAGAGCAACCACGTTGCTAAATTTGACGTGCGTAACCGCGGATTGAGCGGATTCAAAAAATTCGTTTCACGTTTCCTGTAAACTCGTGTTACACGTTCAAAAGTCGAACATTTGCATTTTCCTGTTGGATGCACGAACTCGGGCTTATTTCGAGAATGTTTTTACAAAATCATGGGACCATTGAAAAACAACGACCTTTTATCCCTGCTTGATTATCGAAGAAGTGGAATAGATTTTTAAAAATATTTCAGTAAATCAATTAACTGCCTAAGAATTACAACGCTATTCACCGGTTTTTTTTAAATGTTTTTACAGTGTAACGTTTCTTTGCGTCTCACGAAAAAGCGATAACAGTGAACGGATGACGTATTCAAGTACATCGTGAATTACCAGCCTGTCAATTGTCCGCATGAGACATTATCGTCACGTAATTCTATTATTTACCGCTATAGGATTGACGCCGGCTTTTTCTACATTTTTAGGTAATACAGAAATAAAAAAATGACGGGAGAAAGTGTCTTCGATCAAGATCACGTGATTGTCTTTTTCTGTCCGACAGCCATTTCGAATTGATTTTTTTTTTTAAGTTTCAGTGACAATATATCGCGGCAATAATTAGCAAGCTCCCATTTTCAATTACGTTGATACGTGCGTTAACGAAAAATCATAAATGGCGAAAGACGGGAAGATTTTTCGGGGTTCACGACGTTCAGCTATTCAAGAGGAAGGAGAAATACGATTGTCAACGTTTCCACGAACGCGATTATTCGCGACGAAAATTTTCAAGTTCAATCTCGCCAGCGTGTAGGTTAAAGAAAAAAATAATGGTCGACTCATCGATAGCGAGCTCGTTGAGAAAGCCTTAGGCTCGTCCAGTCGGTGATATTTCGTTTTTGCCAAACGAGTCGCACCCATATCGTGCAGGAAATAAACAAACAGCGTACACAATTCGTGGAACGCACGGCGATCGTCGACTGTTTTGCCTCGTGCGCCCGAGAGCCCACGCGTCTCTTGTATCCAGCGCGGCGATTGGAGCGAGGCTCCACGGGCCGGCGAATCACGAGCCGCGTCACAGCAGAGTATACATGAGATATCTCCAACACACACGATCACACACCCATGAAACAGCACACGCGATCATATTATTATCATTACGTATGTTTCTCTTCGAACTTTCCTTTTTCTATACGCGGCGAGTTTTCTTCATCACAATTCAATGTTCGATACGACGGTGTATCACGCACTAAACAAAAAAAGTCGAAATTCACGAACACTACAATCCGCTCGATACCAATGTTACAAATTGGGATAATATTAGACGAAACGAACGAAGTTAGACGTACATGGAAGGACAGTTCTTGTGAGCGGTTTGAAGACAAGTGTTTTTTTGCAACCGAAACTGCCGCCTGGCGGCGTCTCGAGCGACCAGCTGTTATGGACGACCGCCGCAAAGTAGCATCCCCGCCACTTTGAGTAATCGGCTTGTCGAAAAATTTTTTAGAAAAGTTTTTTGCATTTTCCCAGTCTAATTTTGTACTTTCGACAAAAACTCGGGCATATTTGTAATCAGCTGAAAATTTTCGATTGAACATTCGACGAATATAATTGAAATTTCGTCGAAAGCACCGCACGCAGCAAAAAAATCGTGTTTTTCATAGTTTTTTACGATTTTTCCATGGAAATTTTGGGTTTTGGGGGAAATTAATGGCAGATTCGTATGCAGGCGATCAAATTACATCATAATGAACCATTAAAAAAAATATTAAAAATCCAAAATTTTTTTCGATTTTTGGGCAAAATAAGTTTTTTTACTTAATCATGGATAACTTTTTTTCCTTTAGGATTTGGCACTCCACTCTGCGCTCAATCTCTTCGGTATGATTTTCTCTTCAAAATGCTTTTTTAATAATTAAAATCCGATGATTTTTAGATTTTTGGCAGAATTTCAAAGTTGGACCATCGATTTTTGCAAATT